>PVKU01004124.1:0-155932 GCA_004027475.1 Anoura caudifer
GTCATCCAGTGTGCTCTTTTGTGCCTGATTTAATGACACCTGTGATATTCATCCAGGTTTTTGTGTTCATCAGGAATTATTTCCTATTGCTATACTGGTTGTATAACCACACCACAGTTAATTTACCGTCAAGTACTGATGGACATTTGGATTATCATTGTTTGGTTGTATGAATAAAGCTGGTATGAATATTCTTGTACAAGTCTTTGGTGGATATATTCTTCCTGTAGTGTAACTGCTGTGTGGCCTCTTACACACTCTGAATTTTCCAAAGTGGTTATACCATAGGGCTTATTTAGTTCTTGGGCTCTAGACTCTAACCTAGAAGCACTATTCACATAGGGTAGCTGCATTCTTGACTCAGCTTGGTGCTTTCATTTACATTCTCAAGTATGAGCCACCATTTTAAAAGACTTTGCAAAGTCAAATGCCTTGTCCACAATTTGACTCTCCCGTTAGCTTGGCCATATAACCAAAAACATAACAAAATTCTCATTCAAATTTGCTTCAGGGTTGGCTCACAATGTGAACACAGTCAATAAAGCCAATCTCCCTGACTTCTCGCCTCCTCTCAAGGCCGAGCCAACATTCTCCAAGACGCAACAAAGGATGGAGTCTGGCAAGCCGCGTAGGGTTCTGACCGGCCGCGTAGGGTTCTGATCAGGTCCGGCCCCTCATCTATGCACATGCGCAGGTTGAGCCCCACGGACCCTGAAGGCCCAGGCGCGCGTGACGTAGAGCCGTACGTCGGCGCGCGTTGACGCAAGGGCGTGCGCTCGGTAGTTCCCCGGGGAACATGGTGGCTGCTCCTCTGGAGGAGTGGGTTTGAGAGGTGCGGAGGTAGGAGGCTGACTAGAGGGACGCACCCGGCAGTGAACTGGAACAATTTGCTCGTCGTTCATTAAGAGCTCTGCTCCGCGCGAGAAGGTGAGTGCGGCGGTGCCACAGGATATCTTTCCGGCAGCAGGCGAGGGCACTTTCCGCCATTTTCAAGTTCGGCCGTTGCGTGCATAGGAGACCTGGCGGGGCGCTTGGGAACAGGTAGGAAGAACAAGGGAAATCGACATCGGGAGGATTGTTTAAGGCAGGTTGGAGGCTTGTAGACCAGGAAAACAAGGCATGATAGGACTACGGCCCTCACTGGCGACTGGTGGCGACCAGACGTAGGTGTAGGGTAGGCCGCGGATAGGACGTGAAGTTTGGAGGAGGGAAGCTGGTTAAACTGAGATTTGGGGCGGGAGTGCAAGGGGTTGTGCTTATAATTGAACGGAGTGTGGCTGTGAGTGGTTGGTTTAAGCCTTACACTTTAAGAGGTCACGGGAAGTTAATGCAAAAATCTCCGAGAGGGCAGAAGGTTTAACCTCGATATTATCGTGGTTTGTAATCGGTATTAGTAACAGAATAAGTACACAGCCTGACAAGCAAAAACCCTGCGTTTTTGAGTAGTTATATTATTATTTTATTTGCCTTAAATTATCTTCCCTACAAGAGTCCCATTAATAACTCCCTCCACAGTTCCGATTTTAGGTTGCCTCTGGCAACTACTTATTTAGGCTCTTAGAAAGCATTCTTTAAAAAAAAGAAAAGAAAAATGTTGATACGTGGTTGTAACCCTTGTGGATGGTGGCCCATCCGGAGAAAAAAGTAGGCAGGTCGATAGGGAATATGTGTAAATCAAATCAGAAAGGTATGGATTACCTGTAGAACGCCTATTAAAAATGTTTGGAAGTAATTTATGCACAGGAAAAAAAAACTGTTAGGAACTCTGGAAGACATTAGAGTGTGAACAAAAGCCTGTGTTAAAAGAAATGCCTCTTGGGAGCACTGACTTGACTAATGCACACTTTATTTTTTGCCTGTTAGCGTGCAGTGGTAGATCTATTGAATTCAAACAAAGCTGTTAGGTGAAATATGTTAATTGTTTCCCTAGTAGCATTCCGTCCCCTGTCCCCCGCCCCCCACGCCCCAGTCTTAATTGCACTTAACACTGATCTTTTATCATACTTTCTCGCTTCTTAATTGGTCTCCTTGCCTAAAAGGTAAAAATACTGTATGGATTTGCATTTGTGCTGAGGCTTGAAGTTCTGTATTTAGCCTGTTTTCTTGGAAAAATTTATTTTTGCATTCTAGTGGGAAGGATTTTGGTAGAAAGTTGGCTTTACATCATAGTGCTTTAGGAAAAAATAAATCCTTATTTACGATGTTTATGGCTTACCTTGCATTCTTTGGCAAAAATTATTAAAAGGACACGTTTGGCCACTGCAATTTTAACTTGGTCTAAGGGTTTATTTACACTTAAACATTTTTTTTTAAGATTTTATTTATTTTCAGAGAGAGGGAAAAGGAGGGAGAAAAGAGGGAGAGAAACATCAATGTGTGGTTGCCTCCTGAGTGCCCACTACTGGGAACATGTTCCGCATCTCAGGCATGTGCCCTGAGTGGGAGTGGAATTGGAGACCCTTTGGTTAGTAGGTTGGCACTCAGTCCACTGAGCCACACCATACAGGGCTAATTACACTTTTAATAACCACTTCAGGTGCTTTTTTGAACATTCTTTGTTAACTATTAAGTACATATACTTTTTCACATTACTTTGGGAAAAACATGTTACCTAATTGCTGAAGATTGAACTGTTCCATATTTCAGAATAAGAAAGTAAGGTTACAGTAAAACTTTATAACTACAACAAATACATTGACAAATGTATTAATGAAAGCTCTTCCCTTATCAGGGTAGTCACATAATTCTTTTGAGGTCCCTTAGGAAAAGATTAAGACTTAGTGTTTTTAAAATAGTACTAATTAGTTGGAACCTGCAGATTAGAAATCTTCATTATCAAAGTATTTAATTAAATGTCGGAAACTTAACAGTTGTTGTTTAAGCATTACAGATTTGTTGTTTAAGATTCCAAAGTGTCCTAGTTTGCTGCCAAACATTATTCTAGGATTTTGCGTTGAAACTTTTGCTTATAAAAGATGTTAATTTTTTTTCCTTTGCAGCGGTGAGTTTCTCTGTTGTAATGTGTTTTACCAAGTAAGTCAGCTGATCAGTTTTTTTTTTTTTTAAGATTTTTATTTATTTGCTTTTAGAGAGAGGTGAAGGGAGGGAGAAAAAGAGGGAGAGAAACAGCAATGTGCAAGATACATCAATTAGTTGCCTCTTGCATGCAGGCATCTGGGGACCTGGCCTGCAACCCAGACATGTGCCCTGACTGGGAATTGAACCAGAGACCCTTTGGCTCGCAGATGGTCACTCAATCCACCGAGCCACACCACTTGGGGTTGATCATAGTTTTAATACTTAAAAGTATTTGCCTTTTGTCTTTGACAGAGATACAGGTTCAAAACTTTGCTGATTGAACACTTTCTCTTTTGTAACATTTCTTTTCCCATTGCAAAGATTTACATTAGTCCCAGACACAAGCCTTTAAGTATTTTGGAAAATCTCACCCAAATTACTCTCATCTTTTCTGGGCCATAAACATTTTAATATTTTCTGGCAGAGTGACTAACTTGATAATGTTTGTGTTGTACCTTATATTCATAATTTGAGGGCCTATGAATTCCCAGGTCTGGGTAGTGTTGGAAAGGGCATGATTTCAGCAGCAGGCACAATTGGGTTTGAATGCCAGGCTCACCACTACCTAGCTTTATTTATACTGGGTCAGTTAATTAAACTTCTAAACTTCAGTTTCCTTTTATATAAAAGTGTTAATTATAATATCTCAAAAGTGAGAGGCAGTGTCTAATACATAGCTAGCATGAGTAAATTTCGATATTTTCATTTAGTGATGCAAATTTAATTGCTCATGTCATTTTCAGTGTTTTAAATTGAGGTATAATTGACATATGACATTAGTTTTAGGTGTACAACATAATGGGCTTTTGCATTTCCATATACACTGATTTTTTATTTTTATTTTTCAATTACAGTTAATGTAGAATATTATATTAGTTTCAGGTGTACAACCCAGCGATGAGCCATTAAATGTAGCTTATGAAGCGATCACCCTGATAAATCTAGTACCTGTCTGACACTTTACATAATTATAACAATATTAGTAACTATATTCCTAGGCTGTGCTTTACATCCCCATGACTGTTCCCTAACTACCAATTTGTACAAGGTCTGTCTAGGGGGTATCCAGCCATGTAGTGTGGGAAAAAAGAGACATTTGTTGAAGAAGATATAAGATACAAGAAACATTGTACGTAGGACGGAAGATGACACCTCAGTCTCCTTCAAAATAGGCACCTCGGGACCTCACACAGTTTTCCCAACAGCTGTTAGCTGCCCGGTTATAGTTTCCTGAATCTTAACGATGGTCTGAAATCTCTTCCCTTTCAAAGGTGATTTTAGTTTTGAGAAAAGCCAGAAGTCATAGGGTGCCAAATCTGGGCTGTGGGGGGCTGAGTCACCTGGCTGATTTGATGTTTCATCAAAAAATTCTGCACAAGGCTGATGCATGAGTGAACACATTGTCATGCTGAAGCTGCCAATCACCAGTTGCCCATGGCTGCAGCCGTTTTTATCCTATTGCATCTCTTAACTGACAAAGAACATTGGGGTAGTACTCCTTATTAATTGTTTGGCCTGGATGGATGTATTCGTAATGGACAGCACCTTCACAATCAAAAAACGCAGTTAACAGAGTCTTGATCTTGCTGCAACTTTGCCTTGCTTTTTTTGGGCCTGGAGAACCGGCAGCTTCCATTGGGACAACAGGGCCTTTGTTCTGGATCATAGTTGTAGACCTACGATTCATCTCAAGTTACGACCTTCTTGAGGAAATCTGGTTCATTGTTAGCAGTTTAAATCAAGTTATTAGCAACTGCAGCGCGATGTTCATTCTACAAGATGTTCATTCTGCTCTTGTAGCAGAAGCCATGGAATGAATTTTGCCACAAAACATTTCCTGCCAAGGTCCTGCGTCAAAATCTCAGTAGTCTTTGGAATATCCACATCAGCTTCTAATTCTTGCATTGTCAATTGCTGATCTTTGTTGATTGCATTCCATACATGTTCAACAGTCTCTCAGTTGTACTGCTTATTGCAGGCCTTCCAGAAGGTGGATCAGTTTCAACAGAGTCTTTACCATCTTTGAAGCGTTTGTGCCACACTTTTATTTGTGCTGCACTCATTGCATCATCCCCAAAAGCCTTCTGAATCATCCAGATAGTTTCCACAGAGAAATATTCAAGCTTAATGCAAAATTTGATGCAGATTCATTGATCTACTCACTCAGTCATTGTGAATGTGACAGCCACACAGTATACATGCTCACTCAACAGCATCCACTGTCTCCACTGACCAGTACAGTGAAGTTGTCATTGTTTATGCATGAGCATTCCAGTCCATTCTCCTTGGCTACTGGGTTACATCGATGTCACACAAACCATTCTTGTTATATCAACAAGAAGGTTTGACAAACCTTCTGGACTTTTTCCAGACAGACTTTGTACTTAATCCCTTCACCATTTTTATCCAGCCTACAATCTCCCTCCCATCTAGTGATCATCAAAATAGTCACTTTATCTATGACTTTGTTTTTCAGATTTCACACATAAGTGAAATCATATGGAATTTGTCTTTCTCTTATTTCACTAAATACACTATCCTTTAGATCCATCCATATTGTTGCAGAAGACACGATTTCATTCTTTTTTATGGCTGAGTCATACTTCATTGTATATATGCACCACTTAATTATCCATTCATGTATTGATGGACACATAGGTTGCTTCCATATCTTGGCTGTTGTAAATAATGCCTCAGTTAATATAGTCTTTTCAATTTATTGTTTTGGATTTTTTCAGAAAAATAACCTGAAGTGGAATGTCTGGGTCCTTCTTTGTCTCTTGTTATAGCCTTTGTTTAAAGTCTGTTTTGTTTTATATAAGTATTGCTACCTCAGCTTTTTTTGTTTCCATTTCCATGAAATATCTTTTTCCATCCCTTCACTTTTTTCTTTTATTTTTAAAATATTTTGTATTGATTATGCTATTACAGTTTTCTCAATTCCCCCCTCAATCCCCCCTCTGCTCTGCCCCCACAACCCTTCAGCATGTCTCTCCCTGCTTAGTCCATGTCCATGGATTGTACATACACGTTCTTTGAGTCCTCTGTTTCCGATACCATTTTTTATCTCTCCCTGTCTACCTTATGCCTACTAACCATGCTTCTTCTTCCCGGTACCTCCCCCCGCCCTGTTCCCCCCCCCCCCCCACTGAAATCCTTCCGTGTGATATCCATTTCTCTGATTCTGTTCCCATTCTGGTTGTTTGCTTAGTTTTTGTTTCCATTGTTTTTCTTTTCTTTTAGGTTCAATTGTCGATAGTTGTGAGTTTGTTGTCATTTTACTGTTCATAGTTTTGATCTTTTTCTTAGATAAGTCCCTTTAACATTCCATATGATAATGACTTGGTGGTGGTGAACTCCTTTAACTTAACCTTATCTGGGAACCACTTTATCTGCCCTTCCATTCTAAATGAAAGCTTTGCTTAATAACAGTTATCTTGAATGTAGGTCCTTGCCTTTCATGACTTCAAATACTTCTTTCCAGTTCTTTCTTGCCTGTAAGGTTTCTTTTGAGAAATCAGCTGATAGTCTAATGGGAACTCCTCTGTAGGTAACTCTTTCCTCTTTCAGCTTTTAAGATTCTTTCCTTGTCTTTAATCTTGGGTAACAATATTTGCCTTGGTGTGTTCCTCTTTGGGTCCAACTTTCTTGGGACTCTCTGGGCTTCCTGGATTTCCTGGAAGTCTATTTCCTTCACCAGATTAGGGAAGTTTCCTTTCATTATTCAAATAAGTTTTCAATTTCTTGCATTCGTTTTTCACATTCTGGCACCCCTATAATTCAGATATTGGAATGTTTCAGGTTGTCCCAGAGGTTTGTAAGAGTCTCTCCACTTTAATTCTTGTTTCTTCATGCTGTTCCGTTTGGATGTTTATTTTTTCCTTTTGTTCCAAATCGTTGCTTTGAGTCCTGGTTTCCTTCCTGTCACTGTTGGTTCCCTGAACATTCTGCTCTATTTCACTTTGGGTATTCTTCATTTGTTTTTTCATTTTTCATCCAAGCTCAATCAGATCTGTGAGCATTTTGATTACCAGGACTTTTAATTCTCCACTAGATAGGTTGGTGATGTCCTCCTCACTTAGCTCTCTTTCTGAGGCTCTACTCTGTTCTTTTATTTGGGCCATATTTCTTTGTCTTGGCGCAGCTGATAGGTTGAAAGGGGGCGGGACCTTAGGTTTTCACCCAGTCAGGGCAACCCTCTTTGCTGCATTGTGGTGCTGCCTGTGGGGGAGGAGTCAGAGAGGGAACAGTGCAGCTCCCCTGCTCATCTCTAGTGCACTTTTCTTTTAAAAATTATTTTATTGTTGTTCAATTACAGTGTCTAGTGCACTTTTCAATGGACTCTTGACTCTCCTGTGAGGCTGGGAGCTTCTCCTACCACAGCAATCCCAGCCATAGCACACAGCCACCTCTGAGTCCCCTTAAGGTAGCCCAGCCCCCAATTTCTGCACGTTGTGGCAGTTTTTCTGAGTCAGCCTGCCAGTCCACTGCCTTACCGGTCTGGTTGTTCTGGTTGATTTTTCTTCTTTAATTCCTTGGTTGTTGGAGTTCCATGCAATTTGATTTTATGGTGCTTTTGGTTGTTTATGATTTCAGATTGGTTGTTGCCTCCTTTTGGTTGTGTGAGGAAGCAAAGGGTCTCTACCTACGCCTCCATCTTGGCTGTAACTTCCATCCCTTCACTTTTTGCATGTCTTTCCATCCTAAGGGAATCTTTGTAGACAGCATATGTAAGGGTCTTGTTTTTTTCAGCCAGTGTCTTTTGATTGTAGCATTTAATCCATTTGCACTTAAAGTAATTGTTGACAGGTATGCATTTATTGCCATTTCATTACTCCTATTTTTGATCTTTTTTTTCCCTTAAAGAAGACCCTTTAACATTTCTTGTAACACTGGTTTGGTGGTAATGAACTCCTTTAGCTTTTTCTTGTCTGGAAAGCTCTTTACCTGTCCTTTGATATTCTAGATGATTGCCTCGCTGGGTGGAATAATAATGCTTGTAGGTCCTTTCATTTCATCACTTTGATTATTTTGTGTCAGTCCCTTCTGGCCTGCAAAGTTTCTGTTGAGAAATTAGCTGACAGTCTTACAGGAGCTCCCTTGCAGGTAAAGCACTTCTTTTCTCTTGCTGCTTTTAAGATTCTCTTTGTCTTTGACATTGAGTATTTTAATTATTTCTATAAATCATCATCATTTGTTTTTTGTTGTTTTGGATAGGAGCCATTATAGTGGATATGAGGTGGTAAATATACCTCATTGTGGTTTCAATTTGCATTTCTCTGCTGTTTAAGGATTTTGGGCATCTTTTTATACTCTTCTTGGCCATTTGTCATCTTTGGAGAAAAGTATGTTCAAGTCACTTTGTAAGGTATATAATTGTCTAATCTTGTACACCTGAAACTAATGTACGTCAACTGTAATTGAAAAATAAAAATATTAAAAAAACTTTTTTGTTATAAATATGTATGTTTGATGGGTGAAGGGTGACAGAGGGTAGAGATGGTGCTGTACACAGTTGGTGTAGGTTTGGAGGCTGGACACTACAGAGAGAGACAGGCAGTCTGCTCAGCAGGGCAGGCCGAGCAGCATTCAGAGCCTGTAACACCTGGTTGGTGGGTGTGCTGGTAGGGGTCTTGTACATGACTTCCTTGGCCAAGGTTCTGGGTGGTATGGGCATTGGCACCTGGGCTCAGCTCACATCATTCAGGCAGGGTCTTGTGGGCAAACTCAGGCTGCTGGGTGCTCATCAGAGTTGTAATATTTCAGCTGCATCTGTTCGACCTGCTTCTGTCTCAGCTGCTGCACCAGCTACTAGAATGTTTGGGTTTTTGCTGCCCAGCATGAAGCCAGTCCGGCTGCTGGGGTAAGGTGGAATGGTGCAGTAGGCATAGCTCACCATGAGAAGAGTGACCTGTGGAAGTGCAGCATGTCTTTGATGAAGTTTAGATGCAGCTACTGGCACTCACTTTTGGCAACAGAGTATTCAGTCTTTGAGGGTCATCTTCATGAGCTGGTAATAGACTACTTGAAGAGGTTCTCAGCAGGCCCCCCATGGTCAGAGGAGTCAGTGATAATAATGTCAAAGCCATCCTTGTTCTGTTTCATGAGCTCAAAATGTGGAGCATAAGCTTTGACCTGGAGCAGCCAATGGCCATGGCCAATAGGAACTTCTTAGAGACTTGAATGACATCCTCATCAGTCTTGCACTGGACCATAGACTCCACAGAGGAATGCTTCACCACCTTCAACCTTCCCAGGACACTGTGTTCCCACCCCCGATGATCAGCACCTTGCATGGGTTGGGTGGCCGCAGAGTGACAGGTTGGCTGTCATCTCCTGGTAGGAGAACTTGTACCATTCCATGCACTGGTGACTTGCTCCAGCACCAGCATGTTGCCATGACTCTTACTGCAGAAAACAAAGTATCCTGGTACCACTCTGGTACTGGTACACCTGGTGTCTAGGCTTCACTTTCCACGGAAGTTACCCTCCTGGAACCAGCCCTCCTGGACAGCAGCAGGGCTGGAGTCAATGGCTGGCATGGTGGGTGGCACTGGGTGCCGACCCTGGACTTAGGAACCCGGACTCAGGCCACACCAAGCCACGACACAACTTGGCCAGCTCCGCCCACTGCAGTGATGTAACCTAACCCTCCTAGAGGGGCTGAAATATAAAATTATTGGAGAAAATAAAAATAAAGTATAATATAAATCCTAAGAAAAATAATGACAGAAACTTTGAAAATTTTCACTACTCTATGTGTAATATTAAAGTTACAGAATTATTTTACTTATAGAAACATTAAATATTGATCCTTTAATTTGAAGGTAAAGAAACAGGATTGAGGACATTAAATTTGTTCTTAGTTACACAGTTATAGCAGAATCCAGGTCACCTGTGTACAAGTTTAGTATTCTTGGGAAAAAAAACCCAAAAAAGGAAAACCAGAACATTTCATAGTACAACTTGAAAGTTATTTTTTGTTCATTGTCTTTGGGAGAAAGCTAAAATTATGACAGTTAAATAGCTAGTAAAGTCTAAAGCAGGAAAATTTTCCATCAAGAGTTAAGTGGTCACATTATTTTGTGGATTATCAACTAGGACTTTACTGTATTTTTATTTTAGTAGACTAATGATTTTCAGCCTTTAAATCTGCCTTTAAATCATGGGATTTAGCTTGATATTTCTTATTAGATTTTGCACACACACCTAAGTGTGTAACCCAATGCCTCCCTCATGTGTTTCAGGTACTCAGGCTGTAGATGGTATTGTTAGGGAGTTGTTTTTTTAACCCACAATTTCTACCCACAGTGCTTAATTCCAGCTATCTAATATGGATATTTAAAATATTCATATTGGAATTGTACATATGAACGCAAGGTGGGGGGTGTCATTGATTTTCTTTTACCCATTTATGTATCTGTAGATTTCAGTTAAGGCTTCTTGCTGTATTTGTTAGATTTAAACTCTTTAGCATCTCTGAGTTGGCCTAACAGGAATTTCTGTTCCCTCTTCACCCTACCCTGCTCATGAACCACTTTAAAAAAAGCCTCTTTTTGTGGCTTAGCATAAGTTCTACAAGTTTCATCCATGTAGCATGTATTAAAATTTCCTTTTTAAAGCTGAATGATATTGAATACACTACATTTTCTTTATCCATTCATCTGTTTATGGACATTTGGGTTGTTTTTTATCTTTTGTATGAATAATATTGCTATGAGTATGGGTTTACAAATGTTTATTAGTGCACCTGCTTTCAGTTCTTTGGGTACATACCCAGAATCCCATAGCATTTTGTACATACTTTTATAGCCCTTTGCCCTATTGTGTTATAAATATTTCTATGTCTGAAAATTCTAAGCAAGGCATATGGTGGGGAAGCTTATGAAATTGATAATAAAATTGAATTAATGATTAATAACCTTAACCTTCCAAAACAGAAAGCACCAGGCCCACATGGGTCATTGGTGAATTCTACCAGTTTAGATAGAAATTATACCAGTTCTTTACAATCTCTTCCAGAAAATAGAAGTAGAAAGAATACTTCCTAATTCATAGTTGAAGCCTAATACTAAACCAAACAAAGATGTTATAGAAGGAAAAGTGTAGACCAGTATCTCTGGAACATAAACACAGAAATCTTCAACAAAACACTGGCAAATCTAATGCAACAATGAATAAAAAGAATTACATACACTATGACCAAGTGGGATTTATTCCAGTTATACTAGCCTGGTTCAGCATTCAATAATGAATTGATGTACTCTATCACAGTCAACAGGCTGAAGAAGAAAAATCATTTGATTAAATCAATCAGTGTAAAAGAACATTTGACAGAATTCAATATCTATTCATTATAAAAATGCTCAGCAAACTAGGTGTAGAAGGGAACTCCCTAAGTTTATATAGAATATCGACAAAACCCTCACAGCCCTGGCTGGTGTGACTCAGTGGATTGAGCATCGGCCTGGGCGAACCAGGAGGGGCCTCAATTCAATGAGGGTTTTTTTTTTTTTTGTATGGTCGCGGCTGTTATGTAGTGAGAGGTGTAGCCTTATGTGTTCCCCAAGGTGGGGCAGCCCACGAGGCTGTATGTGGGGCGGGGTCCGAGTGGGAACAATGGTGCTTGCTCTGTTCTCTCTCGGGTTCCAGTCCCTTCCCCCACTTCCCCTTCTCCTGGATTATCTGCACATGAATGCGGGACTACCTGGTCAGCCAGCCACCTTGCGAGGCCTCACTGGGTCTGCACAGTTGCCATCCCGTGCTGGGGTTCCACCAGCCGCCACCTGCACACCTGGTATCTGCCAGCCATTGCCGCCTGCATGCCCAGGTCTGCCAACCTCCACTTTTTCCTGCCGGGACTCCGCCCCTCTTACTGTTCTGGATGAATGGTTGTTGTACTTCCATACAGTTCAATTTTCTATCAGTTCTGGTTGTTTTCTTGTTTCTAAATCTTTGTTGTCCTTAATTTTGGTTGTGAGAGGAGGCACTGTGTGTCCACCTACGCCTCCATCTTGGCCGGAAGTCCAGAAATACATAAAATCTTTAAAAAATACAACTCACCGCTAATACCATAGTTAATAGTGAGGATATAGATGCTGAGATCAGGAACAAGGCTGAGATGTTCATACTCACCACTCCTCAGCATTGTCCTGGAACTTCTAGCTAATGCAATAAGATAAGGAAAGGAAGTAAAATGTATACACATTAGTAAAGAAGAACTAAAGTTGCTTTTGTTCACAGAGCACATGATTGTCCATGTAGGAAATCTTAAGAATCAAAAAACCTCTAATGGATTATAGCAAGGTTTCAGGGTACAAGATAAATACACAAAAGTCAATTGCTTTCTTATATAGCCAGAACAAACAGTTAGAATTTGGAATTAAAAACAGTGCTATATTCTACATTTCCACTCAAAAATATACTTAAGTATAAATCCCCCCCAAAATGTACAAAATCTACAGTAGGTGGACTACAGAACTTTAAGGAGAGAAATCAAAGATCTGAATAAATGGAAAAATATTTTATGTACATGGAGAGAAAGGTTCAGTGTTATCAAGATGTGAGTTTTTCCCCAATTTAATCGAGATTTAACATGATCCCAGTGAAAATTCTACTAAGTTATTTTGTGGATTGTGATAAACAAAATTCCTTTTAATCAGATAAGTATTATCACTGTCTACTAAGTGAATGGTTGCTGGAAAACAGATTAGTCACATAATTCCAAGATATTATCCTAAGGTATTAAGCATTTTGGACATACAGAAAAGTTGAAAGAGGTTAATAACATATACTTGCTTCCTAAATTCAACATTTGTTCTAATTTTGCTGTTATTCTCTTTCTCTATTGGTTTGCCATGGCTGCCATAACAAAATACCACAAATTGAGTGGCTTAAACTATAGATGTTTATTGTCTTACAATTATAGAGGTTAGGTGTCCAAGATCAAGATGTTAGCAGGCTGTGTTTCTTCAGAAGGTGCTAGGGAAAGATATGTGTCCAGGCCTCTATTCTGGTAATTTCTTGGCTTGTGTCAGCATAGCTTCAATCTTTTTATTTTTTCTCTCAAATTAAAAGAGAAAGTTTATGTGGAAAGTTACAAAGGTAGTAGAAGTGAGCCAGCTGTGCTGTGTAGGCTCAGGAAACAAGTTACAGAAACAAAAGAAGGGCCCTTGGAGTTTAGGAAAGGCAAGGATAATGTGTCTGAGCGGTAGAAGTGGAGGACCAGAAATGTGGGTATGCTCCTGGGAAGGAGAGTGCCAGCAAAGCGCCAGTCTTAATTACATGTGTCCAAAATTTTCCTTTAAAAAAAAAATAAGGATACCAGTCATACTGAAATTTGGGCTTGTCCTACCCCAGTATAACTTTAATGATATTATGTTTCTATATACACATATATTACATACATATGAGGTCTATCCATGACACAGTGTTTCAACATACATTAGTATGCAGTATCACATCAAAGCCATAGTTCCTTACTATTGTGTAATAGCTGATCCATATTCAAATGGTCTTTGATAGCGGGATATTTCAAACCAGGACCTAATTAAGGTTCAAATGTTCTCTCTGGTTGTCTCCTTGGTCTTTTTAACTAGAGCAGTCTTCCTGATTTTTGTTATTTTTAATACATATACCCTTTTTTTTTTTTTTTTTAAAGATTTGTTCACAGAGCCCTGACTGGTGTGACTCAGTGGGTTGGATGTCGGCCCATGAAGCAAAAGTTCACTCTTTAGATTCCTGGTCAGGGCACATGCCTGGGTTGTGGCCAGGTCCCCAGTTGGCAGTGTGGGAGAGGCAACTGATCAATGTTTCTTTTGCACATTGATGTTTCCCTGTCTTCTGGTCTTCCCCTTTCTCTATAAGTACATAAATCTTAAAAAAAAAAAAAAGGCTTGCTCACAGGAAGTTATCTCAATTGCAAATCAAACCTCTGTGATCTACCAACCTAATTTAGGACTAGTTGAAACCACTACTTGCTTTCTCTGTCCAGGAGTCCTAATACAGAAAGCATGACTCTTGGACAGCTAAGACAGCTGTTACATTAGTTGTCTGTGTTATAGTTGTTTTAGAGAATGGACTGCATTTCTTTGTTAATCTTAAGCGGTGTCCTCCCACCTTAAAATGTTTCTTTTGTATGTGTAACATACTCTGTATTTTAAGTTATACTGTCCTAAAAATATCTTTTCATTTTGGTGAAACTTCTCTTAACTCATTCCCTGTGATACAAAAACAAAAAATTACTGTTCTTTGAGCAAATACTGTTTGTTGGACCTTTTTTTCTGTATGGTTACTATTTTTCCTTTGTAATTAATAAGTATCTTGAAGAGATACTTTGAAACTAAGTAAATATATGTTGCTTCTCAATTTTTTGCTCACTAATTTCAGCAGCCATTGGTGGAGCCTGTCTGTAGCAAGTGTTACTGGGTGTTCCGGTGGTGATTTTCTGTTAGCATACGATGCCTGTCGTTTCAAAATCTGCAATCACTGTTAATATAATGAGAGTGGTCTGTGTGACATCGATGTAACCCTGCAGCCAAGGAGAGTGGACTGGAATGCTCATTCATGAACAATGACAATTTCACTGTACTAGTCAGTGGGGGTGGTAGATGCTGTTGCGTGATCATGTGTATTGTGTGGCTGTTGCCCTCATAGTGACCAAGAGAGTAGAGCAATGAATCTGCATCAAGTTTAGTGTTAAGCTTGAGTAGTTCTCCAAGGAAACTCGATAATTCAGAAGGCTGCAGTTATGGGCAACTGGTGATTGGCAGCTTCATCATGACAGCACACCTGTTCATACATCACATCTTGTGCAAAGTTTTTTGACAAAACATTAAATCACCCAGGTGGTTTAGCATCCCTAAAACCAGATTTGGTGCCCTGCAACTTCTGGCTCTTCCATAACTAAAATCACCTTTGAAAGGTAAGAGATTTCAGACCATAGATGAAATTCAGGAAAATAAAACAGGGCAACTGATGGCAATTGGGAGAACTATGTGAAGTCCCATTGTGCCTATTTTGAAAGGGACTGGGGCGTCATTGTCCTATGTTTCTTTTATCTTGTATCTTCAACTTTCCTATTACCTGGCTGGATACTTTCTGGACAGACCTCGTATATTTTAACATGTATTTATTACAATTTTCATGGGTGCTAGGTGTATGCAAATTATTGGGAATGTAGAGATTAAAACATTCAGTTCTTGCTTACAAGGAATTTATAGTTTAGACAGAAAGTCTAAACTATAGACATGTAGTTTTTACCATGGTAATATATGCTTTTCTAGGATTATACATAGTATACTTTGTGAGTGCAAAGACTGCTGAATAAATTGAGTATAATAAATGAGCATAAATTTACAAAAATAATTGAGAACATTAGTATAGAAATATACCAACAAAGGTTTTGAAAGTACAGTCATGCGCTGCTTAATGATAGGGATATGTCCTGAGAAATGTGTTAAACAGTTTCACTGTTCTGTGGAATCACGGAGTACACTTACACAAACCTAGATGGTATAGCTACTCTGTACCTAGTTTATAATGGTACAGTCTATTTCTCCTGGGCTCCAAACCTGTGCAGCATGTTACTACATAAAACAATACAAGGTTAAATCAAGCACAAGAGAAAATGATGCAATCAAGAGACACTGTAAACACAAGATATGCGAGACTGCCTCTGGAGTAACATGGCATACTGTTTTACAGCAAATTTTTAAAAATAAGTTGAAAGAGTACACTCTAACAATAAAAAGTATAGTATTGTAAATACAGTAACATTTATTATCAAGTCTGTGCTGTATGTAATTGTGCTATACATTTATATGACTCGTAGTGGACTGGGTTTGCTTACACCATTGTCACCACAAACTGGTGAGTAATGCATTGTACTACAGTGCTACAATGGCTATAGCATCACTAGGTGATAGGAATTTTTCAGCTCCATTATAATCTTAATGGATCACCATCTTTTACGTAGCCCATTGTTTATTGAAATGCTTTGTGGCACATTATTTGGCAAAGCTAGAGATTGGAGGAGAGCATTTTTTAAAAAGGAAAACACCACTCCTACCTCTTTATAAAAGTAAATCATATCCATTGTGGACAACTTGGAAAAGCCTAAGGTATAAAGGAAACGGCAAGATTTTACCATAATTCCATACTCTGTTGCCTTTATGTGTTTCTTCCCATTTTTTGATTTTTGCCTGAATGTATACAGTTCTGTTAAAATAATTGTAAATTTTATTTTACAATCTAATTTTTCTACATAGCTTCAGATCAGGTAAATTTGTTTAAAATGTTTCAAACAAATTTTAATAGTAATATAAAATTTCATGCTATAAATGGGCAAAAACAACATTCAGCTATTTTTCTTATAGCCTATGCCTTTGACCTGTTTTTTTTTTTGTAAGATTTATTTTTAAATACAAAAGTTTTTAAAAGATTTTATTTATTTAGTTTTAGACAGGGGGAAGGGGGGGAGAAAGGGAGAGAAACATCAATGTGTGGTTGCCTCTCATGCGCCTCCTGCCTGGGGACTTGGCCGGCAACCTAGTCATGTGCACTGACTGGGAATCAAACTGGCAACCCTTTGGTTTGCAGCCTGGTGCTCAATACACTGAGCCACACTAGCCAGGGCAAGACAGAATTTTTTTAGTTGCCTTCATGGGTCTCTCTTAAATGATAGAATGCTTTTCTGAAATTTATAGATATATAAAGAAAGGTGCTTTCTGGAAATAGCTTCCAGTTGTAATATGCTTTAAAAATAGCAGTAGTTTTCTTGAATGTCAAATAGAAGATTATAAGTCATAATCATTGTGTGCTTTACAAATGGTAACTATTGGGTGATAATAATAGTCCTTAATACTGGTCCTTCATTTTAAAGATGGAGCAAAGACCCAGAGTGTCAAAAATTTCTCCAAGGTAGGGAAGGAAGAGCCTTTATAGAGAGTCCTAGCTTCCCAAGTTCATTGTTCTTTGTACTCTGATGATACTGTATCCATCCCTCCAATCCTTAGGGACTCTTTTGAGTTATGGATAGCATTAGTGGTACAACTTTGCTGTGTATCTTGAATTTACTTTTTAGATGTGACTTTAAGAAGAGGTTCTGATTTTGAAGGAAATTTAAAATGAGAGAATGAGAATAACCTTGCATTGTGTGTACCATCCAGTTTTACTGTTTTTCTTGTGAATAGTTAGTGCTGCCAACCCCAGGTGATCCTTATTACTCATGGTAGTTATGTTCTGTAAAGTTACTGCAAACACTGAACTAGCAAATAGTCAACTATTGCTCCTAAGGTGAATGAACACAGGGTTAGATTCCTGGGAGCCTCTGGTGACCATATTTGCCTCAGCCAATCAAAACATAACCTTGCTTTTTGTGTGTTTCTGTTTAAAGAGACCTTATTTAATGTGCATTATTGATTAACTTTGAACTCAGTGGCTAACAGCAGTAGTTTATAGCTAATGCCTGAACCATGCCTTTCTAACCATATGGTTTTCATAAGGCATTCCAAAGCCGCCTTGTGCTTAGGAACAGAAGACAGCACTTTAGCCCATTTGGGTGCCATTTTAAGCAGTGAAATTGTCAATAAAAAGCACATACATGTCAAAAACATGACACTCAATAGCCTGCAAAAGGACACTTGTTTACAGTATGAGAGAGGAAATAGGAAGGCAGAGCACTACCTGATTAGGCCTTAGCTGGGAATGAGTTCTGGGTGATTGAAATTTTTTGCTGCTCTATGCATGTCTACAGATTACCTCCAAAGACTGCAAATATTGATTTTGGGGCTACAGATCAAATTTAGTGAGTAGACAAATTAGCAAATGTGGAATCTTTGAATAAGGAGGATTCATTGTTGTTTGAGCACAGGGAAACTGTTTTTCTTATTAAGGTATTTTTTTAAAATTGTTGTTAACTCCAGGAATATAAGACGTGTGCTTTTAAATTCAAAGTTCAAACAACTAAAAATGCAGGGAAGTTTTTCCCCTGAATCTGCTCATATGGAAGGCAAACAACAAAGACCTAAATGTAGATTTATTTCCAAAGCAAGATACATAAGAGATGGAAAGAGAGTGCACCTAGGAGTGGGAATAAAATTGGTTAACAACATGGGAAAAAAGTATTCAGCCTTATTAATAATCAAGGTTAAAACTATAGAAACAGCCAAGTAAAAATTATTTTTTTTAAACCTGGAGTAGCAAAGATTATTTGACTTTAGTAATTCCTCTTGTGATAGATATAAATAGTTCTGAGGAAAAAGCATTTTGCACAAAGATGCGTGCAATTTGAATTTTTAGCATATATTTTAAAACAATTCCTATGTCCAACAATGGGACATTTAAGTAAATCATGTTATACTTAGTGGAACATCTAGGAAGTTGTTTAAAAATATTTGCAGAGTTTTTAATATGGAAAACTTTAAAACTGTAATTATTAGGGCATAAAAGTAAAACTTTACATGTAATCCACAATTGAAAATAGTTAACTAATTGTGGCATGTTCTCTTCTCCTCTTTTCCCTTTATGTTCTCAAACTCTTTCCCTAGGTATTCTATCATAACTGTGTGTTATTTTCATAGTGGGCAAGTTCTTTAAAACATGCAAATTATGAATAGGCAATACAAATTTGTCTCAGTGTATATGTATATGCGATTGTAAATGTCCATAGTAATGCAACACTGAGGTAAAACAGGATTTTGAAGTGCCTTCTAATAGTCATTAGAGAGTAAATTATGTACAACACAGGTGGCAAACACAAGGCCTGTGTGCCGAATCCTGCCCTCCACTTTGTTTTATCCAGCCTGGCATCTTGTTTCTACCCAGTGAGCTCCTTGCCCCTAGTTAAGGAGTAGTTACATTTATACAGTCCTAAAATTACATTTGGCCCTTAGAAAGCAACTGCAAGGCTGATGTGGCCCCTAGTGAAAATGAGTTTGACACCCCTGAAGTGCCGCATGCTTTTCACTTATTCATTCACTTTTTTTGAACTCTGAAAGATGCAGACTTCTAAAAATTTTAGTGTTTATTATCTGTAGGAATAAAGAGATTTTCTTAAATAACTATAAGGTTATCGCATAACACAATTAGCAATGATTAATATAATATTAATATCTGTGCTATTTATATAATGTAACAAGGTAGATTGTACTTACCAAGCTTAATTGGACTGTATAAATTCAGTAAATTATAACTTGTTTAGCACTAAATTTAAAAATTGAGGTATAATTGACATATAACATCAAGTGTACAACCTAATCATTGGTATTTTTATACATTGTCAAATGATCACTAGAGTAAGTCTAGTTTATGTCAGTCATCTTACATAGTTAAAAAGTTTTTTTCTTGTGATGAGAACTTTTAAGATCCTCTCCCTTAGGAACTTTCAAATGCACAGTGGAGTATTACTAACCATAGACATTGTGTTGTACGTTACATCCCCATGACTTATTTATCTTATAGCTAGAAATTTATACCTTTTAAATTCCCTTTACTCATGTCCCTCAGACCTCCCCCTATACCCCTGCTCTGTATCAAAGAGCTTATGTTTTTTTTTTAAAAGGTTTTATTTATTTACTTTAGAGAAAGAAGAAGGGAGGAAGAAAACAAGGAAGAGAAATAACTGTGCAAGAGATACATGATCAGTTGCCTTTCGCACTCCCCCAACTAGGGACCTGGTCCACAACCAAGGCATGTGCCCTGACTGGGATTGAACTGGAGACCTTTAGGTTTCCAGGCCAGCACTTTGTCCACTGAGCCACACCAGCCAGGGCTGTTCGCTTTTTTTAGATTCCGTATATATGATATTGTAGAGCATTGGTCTTTTCTGACTTATTTCACTTAGCATAGTGCGCTCAAGGTTTGTTCATGTTGTTGTAAATAACACAAGATTTCCTTGTTTATGGAAAAAATCTTTTTTAATATTCTCTCTGTGTGTGTGGTATGCATACCATATTTTCTTTAGTCATTGATCCATTGATGGACAGTTTCCATATCTTGGCTACTATAAATAATGCTCCAGTGAGCCCTGGCTGGCGTGGCTCAATGGATTGCGTGCTGGCCTGCAAACCAGAGGGTCACTAGTTTGATTCCCTGTCAGGGACCATGTCTGGGTTGTGGGCCAGATCTCCAGTAGGGGGAGCTCCAGAGGCAACCCCACACTGATATTTCTCTCCCTATCTTTCTCCCTCCCTTCTCCTCTATCTAAAAATAAATAAATAAAAAAATAATGCTGCAATGAACATATCTTTTTGAGCTACTGTTTTCATTTTCAGATAAACAAAAGTGGAATTGCAGGATTATATGGTAGTTATACTTTTTTTAAAAGTATATTTTATTGATTATGCTAACACAGTTTTCCTACCTTTTCCCACATTATTGCCCCTTCGCCCTGTATCCCCCCAACCCTCCAGCATTCCCCATCCTTAGTTCATGTCCATGGGTTGCACATATAAGTTCTTTGAATTCTGTTTCCTATACCATTCTTAACCTCTCCCCGTCTATTTTATAACTACCAATTATGCTTATTTCCTGTACCTCCCCCCCATTGCTTCCCTCCCCCCTTCCCTGAAAACCCTCCATGTGATGTCTATTTCTCTGATTTTGTTCCTGTTCTAGTTTGATTAGTTTCTGTTTTCTTGTTTTTCTTTTTTTTAGGTGCAGTTGTTGGTTGTGAGTTTGTTGTCATTTTACTGTTCTTAGTTTTTGATCTTCTTTTTCTTAGATAAGTCCCTTTAACATTTCATATAGTAAGGGCTTGGTGATGATGAACTCCTTTAACTTGACCTTATCTGGGAAGCACTTTATCTGCCCTTCCATTCTAAATGATAGCTTTGCTGGATAGAGT
Source organism: Anoura caudifer (assembly GCA_004027475.1). NCBI lineage: Eukaryota > Metazoa > Chordata > Mammalia > Chiroptera > Phyllostomidae > Anoura > Anoura caudifer. The sequence continues at coordinate 20,924 of PVKU01004124.1, forward strand.
AATCTTGGATGTAGGTCCTTGCCTGTCATGATTTCAAATACTTCTTTCCAGTCCCTTCTTGCATGTAAGGTTTCTTTTGAGATATCAGCTGATAGCCTTATGGGCACTCCTTTGTAGGTAGCTCTCTCCTTTCCTCTTGCTGCTTTTAAGATTCTCTCTTTATCTTTAATCTTGGGTAACTTGATGATAATGCTTTGGTGTGTTCTTCCTTGGGTCCAACTTCTTCAGGACTCTCTGGGCTTCCTGGAAGTCTATTTCCTTTGCCAAATTGGGGAAGTTTTCCTTCATTATTTGTTCAAATAAGTTTTCAATTTCTTGCTTTTATTCTTCTCCTTATGGTACCCCTGTGATTCAGATATTGTAATATTTAAAGTTGTCCCAGAAGTTCCTAAGCCTCTCTTCATTTTTTTTGAATTCTTGTTTCTTCCTGCTGTTCCGGTTGGATGTTGGATGGTTATTTTTTCCTTTTCTTCCAAATCTTTGGTTTGAGTCCTGGTTTCCTTCCTGTCACTATTGGTTCCTTGAATATTTTGCTTTATTTCACTTTGCATATCTTTCATTTTGCGACCATGGTCAATCAGTTCTATGAGCATTTTGATTACCAGGGTTTTGAACTCTCGATCAGCTAGGTTGGCTATCTCCTCATTGCTTAGCTCTCTTTCTGAAGTTTTGCTCTGTTCTTTCATTTGGGCCATATTTCTTTGTCTTGACACATCTGTTAAGTTGTAAAGGGGCAGGGTCTTAGCTATTTACCAGGAAAGAGCAACCCTCTTTATGGCTGCTGCGGTGCTATCTGTGGGGGAGGTGTCAGAGAGGGAACAATGCAGCTTGCTTGCTTGGCTCTAGCCTCACTTTTCAATGAACTCTTGAACTCTCGTGTGAGATTGGGAAGTTCTCCCACCGTGGTGGTGTAGTCCAGTCACCTCTGAGTCTCAGTTTCCTGTTCAGCCAGCCCTGCCCCAGGGGTCCCCTGCCTTGCCCTGGGTTCTCTCTGCCAGCCCCTACCTGCATGGTCCATCACCTTGCTGCGGGTCTTCTCTCACCGCCTGGCTGCCCTGCTCCTTCCTACTGGTCTGGTTGAATGTTTCTTTAATTCCTTCAGTGTTGGAATTCCATGCAGTTTGATTTTCTGGCACTTCTGGTTGTTTGTTGTGTTTAGATTGGTTGTTATCCTCCTTTTGGTTGTGCAAGGAAATGAAGGGTTTCTACATACGCCTCCATCTTGGCTGGAACTTTCCCTGGTTTTTCGGTTCTACTTTTACTTTTTAACCTCTAAATTGTTTTCCATAGTGGTTGCACCAGTTTTTAGTCCCACCAGGGGTGCACAAGGTTTCCCTTTTCTCCACATCCTTGTTAACTCTTGTTGTAAACAAACAAAAAAACTCCAGAAAAGAAAACTGTCAGGATTGCAGACCTGGCCAAGTGTCTCAGTCAGTTAGAGCATTGTCCTGTGTACCAAACAGGTTGCAGGTTTGCTTCCTAGTTAGGGCAAATACCTAGTTGTGGGTTCAATCTCTGGTTGGATCACATATGGAAACAACCCATCAATGCTTCTTTCCTCCAACCCCCAAAATAATCAATAAACATATCCTCAGGTGAGGATAAAAAATCCCCTGAGATTTCATCAAGGTTTGTTAATGTCTTCTTAGTCTCATAATCCAGACTAGTTCTCCCCTGCCTTTTTTGCCTCATTGCATTAACTTTTGTTTAAAAAGGTTTTATTTATTTTCTAAGATGGGAAGGGAAGGAGAAAGAGAGGAAGTGAAACATCAGTGTGTGGTTGCCTCTTGTGCATCCCTGCTGGGGACCTGGCCCGCAACCCAGGCATCTGCCCTCACTGGGAATGAAACCCCTGTGACCCTTTGGTTCACAGGCACGCACTTAGTCTACTGAGCCACACCAGCCAGGGCTCACTCATTGCATTAACTTACTGATGTTTCTAAGCTAGGTGTCTTCTGGAATCTTACAGTGTAGGTTCGTGTATGCAGTTTTGTTAACTTGTTTTCTCTGTATTTTCTCTCCTGTAGCTCTAGAGAGCTAACTAAATTGTTGAATTCTCATGGATTAAAAAGTCGATTATGTCTGCTTAGTGTAGGTATAACCTCGTCCAGAGATTGTACCCATCAGAGCCTTTGGCATTAAAAGTTCTCATTGTGTAGATTATTCCCCTTGTACTGATACCATCAGCCTTCAGGGGCTTCTAAATTATTAGTAGATTCCAGTTTGGGAATAGAAAGTATTGCTTAAGCACATGTGAAAGGATAATTTTTTTCTAGAGTTGTTTTTTATTTCACATTTAAATTAATTTTGGTTAAAAGTATTTCAGCCCTGACTGGTGTGGCTCTGTGATTGGAACGTTGTCCTGTAACTGAAAGGTGTGGTTCACCTCCGGTCAGGCACATGGAGAGGTTTCAGGTTTTATCTCCTATCTGGGCACACGTGTGTGTGTGACTGTGGTCCAAACACACAATCCCATCCAGGTGCATATCCCCAATCTGGGTGCCTATGGAGACAATTGATCAGTGCATCTCTCACATCAATGTTTCTCTTCATTACTCTCTCCTTTCCTCTTTCTGTCTGAAAAAACAAATGAAATTGTCCTCAGGTAAAGCTATAAATAAATAAATAAATAAAATATTTCAAATAGACTCAAATATTTGATTGTGCCTTATTTATTTATTTATTTATAACAATGTAATGATGAAGCTGATGTTAGTTCACTAGAAATATTATATTGGATTGAATTCTCCATTTCTCACATTCGTGTTGGCTTTCACTCTTACAGAATTTTCAGGTAAAAACTATCCCAGGTTTTTGGTTGAAAACTTAATTCAACATAGAATAAGCAACTGAATTTATATTTGTCATTTATAGATTAATACCATCTAGTTATTAAAGTAGATTGAATAAAACCCCTGTTGCTTTAGAAAGATTATATGTATACTAACTATATCCCTGAATGGAAGAAAAAAATTTTTTTCTTTAAATCGCCACTTGAGAGAAAGTGGTGGGGGACGATATAAACATTAACATGAAATAAACATTGATCTGTTGCCTCCCCTGTGTTCCCCAGTGAGGATCGAATTCATAACCCAGGTATGTGCCCTGACCGGGGATTGATTCAGCAGCCTTTTGGTGTAAGGGACCATGCTCCAGTGAACTGAAACATGCGGTCAAGGCTGGAAACTATTTTCTTAACAAAACTGAATTCTGATTTCTATTGAACAAGTTGAGTGAGAGTGAAATTTTAGTGTTTTAAATTGAGTTTTTAATGTATCAAATCATTAAATATCTCAAATTCAAGTTGTGGTGATAAAATTCTTCACACTTCACAATAGAAATTCTTACATACTTGGAATAGAAGGGATTTTTTTTGTCCTGATAAAGGTCATCTGCAAATATCTATAGCTTATGTCATACATAATAGTGAGTATTATATGTGAAAAACTAAATACTTTCTCCTCTAAGGTTGAGAACCATGGTAAGGCAAGAAAAAGAAATTAAAGGGCTTTTAGAACATAAATAAAGAAAATTGCCCTTATTTGTGGGTGGCGTGATCGTCTGTGCAGAAAACTTCAAGGAATCTACCAGAAAGTTTCTAAAACTAGTTGAGCTTAACAAGATTGCAGGATCTTTGGGGAATGTAAAAAATTAGGTCTTTATATCATCAGTGAACAATTGGAAATGGAAATCATTTAAAAAAAATAGTACCAATTAAATAGCACCCCCAAAAAGATATAAATCTGAACATATGAACACATACATATATGTATAGGATTTATGTGCTGAAAACTATAAAATGCTGATGGAAAAAATCAAAGAAAGCCTAAATAATTATAGAAAATGACCTCCTTATGATTTGTAAGACTCGGTATTGTTAAGATGTAATTTTTCCTCATATTGATTTACCGAGATCAGAAGTCCAACAATATTTTTTGTAGATAACAAATGATAAGCTGCTTTTTGAAATTATGGAATGTTAAACAAATTGCGAAATCACTTTTAATAAACAATAACATAGTCGGAGAATCTGATCTGAAGTCTAGCTGATATCAAGACATTCTGTAAAGTTACATTAATTAAGCCCTGGCTGGTGTGGCTCTGTGGATTGAGTGCTGGCTTTCAAACCAAAGGGTCACTGGTTTGATTCCCAGTGAGGGCAGATGCCTGGGTTGCAGGCCAGGTCCCCAGTAGGGGGAGTGCGAGAGACAACCACACACTATTTTCCTTTTTCTCCCTCCCGTGCGCTCTAAAAATAAATAAATAAAATATTTTTAAAAAATTACAGTAATCAAGATACTAAGGTAAATCCCAGCAAAAAAGATCCTCAGGTGAGGATTAAAAAATAAAAAATAAAATAACCCAATAGAAAAAATAAAAGATTTGAACAGCTTTATTCGAGAAAATAAATTGGTGGCAAATAAACACTTGAAAACATGGTCTGTATCATTAGTTAAATGCAAATTCAAACAACAACGAGATCTACTTTCAACAAAACAACCCTTCCCTGGCCCTAGCTGGCAATATGAAGCAGGGTGACCGAAACTTTCATATATTGCTGGTGGGAATGAAAAATAGTACACCACTTTGGAAACAGTTACACAGTTTCCCATTAAAGTAAAATGTAAACTTACATAATCCAGCGGTTTCAATACTAGATATTTATCCAAGAAAAATGAAAACACATGTTCACACACAAACTACACACAAATGTTTATGACAGGTTACTCATTCACAGTGCATTCACACTGGAGTATATGGTAAATTTCTAGATCAGTGTAGGTAGACTGTTGCTTCAAGGAAAACAACTATATTTGTTGCCAGTGATTAAAAAAATTGAGGTTTCAAGCAAAAAATAGAGTTTTGGAAAACTTGTATCTGTCACATGAGATTGATGTCCCCAATAATTAATTAATCATTACTAATTAAAATTAAATATTAATATAAATTATTTATTAATTAAAATATTAAATAATTGATAATTTTAATGATAAGACCAGTGATGAGTTTAATTAAAATGTGATTATTTTTTGTTTCATAAGTAATGCGACAATTACATGTAATTCTGTGGAACCAGTGGTTTCCAAATTGTCAGCGCATGCTGTTCTAAAATCATGCAGGGGTAAATGTTTCAAAGCACCAAATAAACCAGTGCCTTTAAATGTGAGAGTTCAAAAAGTTTATTGATAAGATTTCAGATGTCATGTTACAGACAATATTTAATAAGCTACCACTTGTCAAATTTTGTTGGAATATCAAAGAATATCCACATTATCTGAGAAGGCTATTAAAATATTCTTTCTTTTTCCAAATATATATCTTTGTGGGTTCAGATATTTTTCATAAACTTCTTCCCAAGTTAAGAGGGCAACAATTTGAATATAGAAGCAGGATGAGAAAACCATCTGTTTTCAATTAAGCTAGACATTAAAGAGATTTATAAAAATATAAGACACAAAAGTAATTTTTCTCACTAATTCTTAGGGAAGGGGAAGTAGTTATAATGAGGTTTATCATTTAAAAAAATATTTCTTAGCATTTATTTTATGTTGAATTTACTCCCAGGACGTAAGTTTTTGTTTCTTCAGTTTCTTCTGGAATATCTTTTACTTCTGTGAAGCCTCCTCTTCTGATTTAGGAACAACCTGCTATTCTTCAGTAAGGATCATCTCCAAGTGGCAGGGAGAGCTGGGTTAGTCCATTTAACTAGCTAAGTTCTCTGCCAGGTCTTGGGAGCTTTGTTCACCTGGATGTGCTCAATGACTGGAGAGTCTACATCCAGACCTTTAAGTTCAGCATTGCAATATGCATTTTAAACACGTGCAGCAGAAATTCAGCAGTGTTTTGGGGCCACCAACCCTGTGTCCAGCTCCAGTGTTTGGCCTGGGCATGCCTATCAACTCCACCATTATAACAATGGAATGGCACACTTTGATTCTCAAAAGTGACATCCATCAGTTATGTGGTAGCTTTTTGGATATATGCATACCCTTGATGACCCGGGCAGCTACATAAGTGTTCTTAAAAGGACTATGGAAGATTTGAACCTCTTGATTTGCATGATTTTGTGGGGTTTTCTGGATCAAGTAAATAGCAAACCATTTTCAGAGGTTATCTCAGGCCGTTTATGGAAGAGATGTTTATCATCTTAAAATGAATTACTTTGTGTTTTTTCTCTTTCAATTTCTAATGTGACGAGTATCTATAAATACCACAGTAAACAAATTTGGGTGAATCCTCAATTTTTAAGAGGAAAGGGGTCCTGAAATAAAAAATTTAATAACTGGTATAAGTAAGCCATCCAAGTTACTTAGTCCAGTGGTTCTCAAATTGTGCCACACTTCAGTATTACCTGGAAGCTTTAAAAACCTCTGCTGCCCAGTTTATTTTCCATACCATTAAATCAGAGTAAAGACGAGAAACTTCAAGCCTGGCTTTGGGAACTCCTAGTTTCAGCTCATACTTGAAACTTTGCATTCCTTATTCCAACTTTGCAAGGGGGCAGGGGTCACTTTATGCACTTGATATTTACTTACCTTATTTAGAAAATGTTACATGGTTTACTTTTACAAAAGTGAATTCAGTAATCCAGTGAGAATTAGTTTGCCCAACTTTATTGTTTTAAATAATTGATAACAATGTATAATACAATGGAAAAATCCTCTTTCTTTGTATGCTAATGACCAGGGGAAAAAACCACACTCAATGATTTTATCTCCTTTGAGAACAGTTATTTTTTTAATGCCAGAATTATACTTTTGAAATACTGAACTGTTACTTTCTTTTTTTTTTCCCATGTGTTCAAGGCATGAACCAGGCATGGGCACAGACCAAAAGCCAACCTGGGATAAACAAAGAGTTACTTTGTCCCTGGCTGATGAGACAAGCACCACCAAGCCAGGTGCAACTCTACCCAGATCAGGGACATAACTGTTACTTTCTAATTAAATAGATAGCTAGATATGTGATTATGGACATTATATCTTAAAGCCAGCTTTTGAAATAGGAAAACTAAATGTAAAAAGTCTAGTACAGTGTCAAGTAACATACATTAATATGGTCCAGTGCAGTATCTTCTAAAAAGTTTATTTAACTTTATAGCTAAGTATGCAGTGGAAGCTAAATTAGGAAAAGTTACGCAGCTAAGTCTGTGGCTGAAAGCTAAAAAAGTTGAAAAACTTCTACATGGAAGGTTAATTAAAATTGATTTTTAATGTCAAGTTTTATCATCAACAAATTTATGGTAGTATTTAAATGAATGCCTTTAAGTTGACTATTCCATATGTGTGTTCTCAGTGTGGGTTGTTTGATCTTATCAACTAGTGAATTGCTCATGTTAACTTTTTAAAATTGATTCTTTACTGAGATAATTTTATATTAAATGCATTTGCAGGAAATAATGTAGAGGGATCCTGTATATCTTACCTAGTTTCTCCCAGTGGTGTTAACAACTTGCAAAACAGTATTACAAGTTGAGTAATGAGATTGATATACCCTACAGATATTATTCAGAACTTCCTGAGTTTTTCTTGTGTGTAGTCTCTGTGATTTTATTGTATGTGTATATTTGTGTGTCTGCCACCATAGTCCAGATACTTAACAGTTCATCTCTATACAAGTTCCTCTTTGATAACCACACCCCTCCCCTCATCCCTAACTTCTGACAGTCACTAGTCTCCATCTCTGTCATTTTGTTATTTCAACAGTGTCATATAAATGGAAGCATATGGGCCTGGGCTGGTGTGGCTCAGTTGCTTGGGCATCGTCCTGCAAACCAGAAGGTCACAGGTTCAATTCCCAGTCAGGGCTGGGTTGCAGATTTGGTCCCCAGTCAGGATGCGTGCAAGAGGCAAGCCATCTGTGTTTCTCTCCCTCTCTTTCTCCCTCCCTTCCCCTTTCTCTAGAATCAGTAAAAGAAAAAAAATTTAAATGGAAGCATATTGTATTGTAACCTTCTTGATAGGTTTGTGTATCTTACCACAGTCCAGCAAAATCATGTGAACTTTTAAAATCCACCTATTTAAACAGCTGCTTTCTATTTTATTCTTTAAAGGATTAAATAGTCTCAATATAATTTTTCCTCATTTGTTCAGGATTTGCGTTTATTAAAGACTGGACAATAAAAAAGGGAATGTGTTGATAATTTTGTTATTGGCCTTTTATACCACTCATATAGATCTCCTCAAAGTTCAAATTAGGCATCAAATTTCTTTTAGGGTAGATTATGCATGCCAGGATCTAGTGGTCTGGAGATATATAATCTAAAACAGAGGTTCCCAGGCTGAAAACTCTGACCTTGAAGGCTAGGTTTGTGTTAATGAGAGTGATGATCTTGAAACAATTTATTTATTAATTAAGGATTTTTAAAATTTATTTTTAAAGGGGAATGGAGGGAGAAAGAGAGAGAAAGGAATATTGATGTGTGAGAGGTACATCAAACAGTTGCCTCTTGCACACCCCCAACCAGGGAATTGGCCTGCAACCCAGTCATGTGTCCAGACCAGGAATAGAACCTGAACCTGCGACCTTTTGGTTCACAGGCTGGCACTCAATCCACTGAGCCACATCAGCCAAGGTCCATTTATTATTTTTAAAAGCCCTACAGTAATTGTACTTGATATCCTAGCTATTTAATGCATCAATAATCTGCTTTTGGCTAGAATTCTTGCATCTCACTTTGGAAAACAGGCTTTGTTGTGCTGATCAGAAGTTCTGATTAGTGATGGATATGGGAAGAATTGTTGGATTTGATAATCAGGCTAGACTCTAGTGCCGTACTGGACAGATGCTATATGTAAACTTCTTTGGCTATAGATACACAGTGGCAGCAGGAATTAAGTGATCGTAAGTGGAAGGTGCATGGATAGGTAACCCTGGTTTTCACTTAATGGTTTCTTAACATTAAGCTATTGTTTTTACTTTTGACAGATTAACATGAAGAAAATACTTTTTTACATTATGACTCAGTGTACATACATGTATAACCGTAATAGAAGTTTCACAAAAGCATTTCTTCCCTTTAAAATGTGTAATTTAGTCCTGTGTATTCTGCTTTTTTATTACTAAAGTAATGCTGGTTGTCAGCCACATTGATTTCAGGAACCATCCACAGGGTGTGACTTGTCGTTTAAAGAAAAACTACTTCAGGCCCATTTATGACCTTCCAGGTCATAGGATTTTTTTGATGCAGAGCTTTCAGTTCTAGACCTCCTGAAGCATAGTTTAAAGATCTTTTTATTCAATTACGTGAAGCATTTGGTGCTTTATACTGAATTCATTTTGGATTGAATTTGTGGAATTAGTCAAGTTTTATTTTAGCAAAGTCGTTTTCCTGTAAAAGTATATCTTTCATCTGTATTTTATTTGGAAAATAGCTGTGATGGTTAATAGAGTCAGAAATGTTTGGTTGGGGAAGATTAGTTTGGATTATTTGGCTAAGATTATGCTGGCTGGCCATTGTATGCTGAGTGGATGAGAGAGTGTCACTTACTTTGTTTCTTTTCTGACAGTTTTCCTCCCCGCTTTTCCATCCTACTCCAAATTTAAACTACTCAAGGCTGAGTTATGCTGGAAGCCTCAGCTATGTTATATCTCTATTGGCTATAATAGTTTCTGGCAGACAAGCATTGTAGATTCTTTCTGTAGTAGTAGATTCTCATACTGTTTTCTTTCTGGTCTCCTCTGATAAACTCATCAGTCTTTTGAGAACACTGTGTGTCTGTGTCCAACTGTCTGCATCTGTTTGTCTTTAGTGCCTGTCAAGTACTTTAGTGCTACTGATGAATTGCATTTCTTGTGCCACAGGGATTTTTCACATATATCAGCAATTCCTCATGTGTGTGTACTCATAGCTAATAACTGCCTTAGTGATTTTGGTGGTGTCTGCTCATTAATTCTATATTAATAAATCTTTCCATATAATTTCCAATTTTAGTCTTACCTCTCTCATGAATCTTTCCTGTTCATTTTCCTGTTCATTGTTGCTCCAGTTTTTGAGGTTTTGTTAGTACTTTTACAGTTTTTTCTTTTTTTTTTTTAAATTTTAATTAGAGGTTTAGGTTCAATAAAATGAATTATTATTTAATAGAATAGTTCTACAATGTGAAATTTGTAATGACCTTTTAAAGAAAAGCATTTATGGCTTTTTCTATCCACTTTCTGTGTTCGGCTATAGTTTTGATAATATCACATGACTAAGATTATAATTAAAATTGTTTTGTAATAGTTGGGACAAGAAGCAGAATTACAATGATAATATGGACTTGTGCACACAAACATTGGAGAACTAAGTCTGGGCATTTTGTTTTGTTAAACAGATAACTGTAGTTACTACATTAGCTAAAGGGTAATAATATATTTCATGCAAAATAATACATTTAAGAAAAAAGATCTTGGGACTTATCTACATTAACTTCATTATCCAGGTTAAGAAAACATCCAAAGTAGTTTAGTGGCTTGCCTAATTAGGGGGAGAAGTTGAAATGATTTGGTTTATTATCAAACATCTAATGAAAATTTCTTTTAAAAAATGTGAATGGTTCTTAGTGATGCTGCCTCACCAGCCTCTCCCCTATTTGCCTACCCCACATATGCACAAAACACAACCCATTCAACCCAAGCTCTTATAAATTGTGGTTTTTCCTTCCATCAGGCTGAATTTTACAACAAATGCTTATTAGCAGCACTTACTCTATGAATTGGCCTTTTTCAAATGTGTAACTGGTCTCTGCCATTAAATCTAATAGTTCATTTTGTAAACAGGATTGACTAAAAGCTATGAATGAAGTATATTATAAAAAGGAAGTGTAAAAAATGTTCATTTGAAATGTTCAGTATTGATATTTATAGTGAAAGTACTTTTTGTCTCCCCCAGTGACCTAGAACATCACCATGGCTACAGAAATTGGTTCTCCTCCTCGTTTTTTCCATATGCCAAGGTTCCAACACCAGGCACCTCGACAACTGTTTTATAAGCGACCTGATTTTGCACAGCAGCAAGCAATGCAACAACTTACCTTTGATGGAAAACGAATGAGAAAAGCAGTAAACCGGAAAACTATAGACTATAATCCGTCTGTAATTAAGTACTTGGAGGTAAGTACAGGTCATGTGCTTCAGGTGCCAGATTTTATTTTATTTTTTAAAAAGATAATTTTAAAAATGAAGGGTGATAAGTATACCTGTATTTCACGAATTGCTGAGATTTTAAGTGAAGCCAGTCACTAGTACGTTTTAAAAAATATATCTGCATGAATTATCTTCACAAAAATTATTAAAGTTAGACTCCCAGCATAGGAATTAGTATGTTGCATGCACATAGGAGAAAAAGATTCATTCAGAGGTAAAAAAATATTTAGATTTTTCTATATATTTCAGTTGGGAAACTAGACTAGGAGAGCTTGAGAGGAATTAAGAAAACCAAGGGAAAGGTGTGAAGAATTGTTTTTGTGCTGAGGATTTTGAAGGAATTGGGACTGTTTCTTTATTCCTTATATTTTATCCCTACAGTTAAGGGATGTATGGTCAATGAGAATGTGTTAGAGTTAGGAGCATCTCAAATGATTGGTGGAAGTTATTGTAAGTAAGGAGAGGAAGGAAATTCTAAACAATGTCAGTAGGATAAAATAGCAACTATTATGTGTTTTAGAACATAATGAGAAAAGTTTAATCCTGGTTTTCCCCCATTTAATAATAGCTTACATTTTGTTAATTTAGTTTCATATTGAGTGCAATTATATCATATATCAGTTGATTAATTAATTGATCTATTTTTAACAGAATAGAATATGGCAAAGAGACCAGAGAGATATGCGGGCAATTCAGCCTGATGCAGGCTATTATAATGATGTAAGTATAAAATGTTATACTAGCTTAATATAATTTTTTTCATTGGGCATTTGAACATAAAAACATGTGATCTCAAATTCAAACATAGACTTTCCCTTTACATTTTTGTAATAAAATCAAACATTCCTAAAGGGATACTAAACATATCTATGTAAACCATGAGGTTTTTTTTTTATCTCAACTTAAATTTTCCTTTTAATTTAATGATAGATGAAAGCAGTGTTCAACATAAGACTGCACTGCCTCAAAGTCTGTGTAATAGGAAAGTTAATTTTAAATTTGGCTTATTGTTGACTTTGAGAAATTAGGGAAATCTTATACTTGATTTTGTTGTTTGCTTAGTAATAATTGACATTTAGCTTTCCTGCGTTTGTTTTCGTCATTTAATATAGAATACTTAGAATCTATTATTACAGATTAAAAAAATAATTTATTTATTTTTTTAGAGAGAGGGGAAAGGGCGGGAGAGAGAGGGAAAGAAACATGGATTGATATCCTCTCACACACCCCCAACAGGGGACCTGGCCCACAACCCAGGCATGTGCCCCAACTGGGAATTGAGCCAGTGACCTTTTATTTCTCAGGTTGGCACTCAGTCCACTGAGCCACACTGGCCAGGGCTATTGTTACAGTTTTTTTTTAAAGTCCTGTATATTCATGAATTTATATTTAAATGTTAAAATAATCACTTCACATGCCCCTGGTTTATGCCCTATGCATAATCAGGAGCTTTTACAACCCAATTTTCTTTTCTTTTTTTAATAGCTGGTCCCACCTATAGGGATGTTGAATAATCCTATGAATGCAGTAACAACAAAATTTGTTCGAACATCAACAAATAAAGTAAAGTGTCCAGTATTTGTTGTTAGGGTAAGTATTCTGTTGGGTGTTTGGAAAAATTAATCCTGAGTTAGTCTGCAAATATATTTAACAGGACAAAGGAAATTAAACATTATTTTAAATGTACATCTGGGATAAAAATTAGTGTATTCCTAATAATTTTATTTCGTAATATCCAATTATCTGCTTTATCCACATTTAGTAAGGTATTACATTTATTGTCTTTTTTTAAAGATTTTATTTGCTTTTAGAGAGAGGAGAGGGGAAGGAGAAAGAGAAACATCAATGTTTGGTTGTCTTTTGCATGCCCCCTACTGGGGACCTGGCCTCCAACTCAGGCATGTGCCCTGACTGGGAATTGAAGCAACCCTTTGGTTTGCAGGCCAGCACTCAATCCACTGAGCCACACCAGCCAGGGCAGGTATTACTTTTAGATTATTTTCTTCTTATTGCAATTCCCATAGAATTTTCTTTGAGCTGGCCATAAATATATATTGCAGCAGGTCTCAGATTTGCTCTTGAATGGGATTGCTTTTGTTGTTTAGAAAGCAGCATCTCAAGGTGAATGAAAACTCTTGGGTGTTACTAGGAGGGAAAATACCTGAGAGAAGCTGAAGACAAATGGTAGACCATAATTGTCAGCTCCATGAAGGTACATAGTAGGTACTCAATACATTTTCCCTGGAATTTTTAAAATATAATTTAAAAATAAATAGTACATTTATGTAGTTCAAAATAGTGAAAATTGAAGAGGTTTTCGATAAAAATGTTTTCCCATAGCAGTCTGACAGACTAATTAATAGTCCAAGTTGAGCAAATAAAAGACTGTCACAGCAAATATGTGGCAAATAAGCAAAATAAGTAAGTCCTCTGATATTAGGGAGGTGTGATAGGCAGTGTGGAGAACTGAGAGGAGCTGGAAGAGATGCTGGTTTGAGCTCCATAAAAATGTTGCAGTCAGTCTAAGGCCTCTTATTTGCTTTTGAAGCCTATCAGTAGAAATATCAGTAAGAAAACACTTAACTTAAATGGTTTTTGTGTTAGTAGAGCTAACCAACATATAGGATAACTTTGCTTGCCAGGAAATTTGGGAAAAGGAGTATAATGTCCAACTAATTTTAATATCATCTTAGCATAACAAAACTTTTTTTTTTTTTAACATTTTTATTTATTTATCTTTAGAGGGGAAGGGAGGGAGAGAGGTAGAGAAATATCAATGTATGGTTGCCTCTTGTGCATCCCTTGCCGGGATCTGGCCTGCCACCCAGGCATGTGCCCTGACTGGGAATCGAACCGTGATCCTTTGGTTCACAGGTCCACGCTCAATCCACTGAGCTATACCAGCCAGGCACAAAACTTTTTTGACATGAGTAAAATATGAGCTTTCACTATCTTGTATTTTGCTTGATGGGTGAATTTCTCATTTGGGGCTCAGTCTATAATAAGGAGACATTTGCACATAGTGGCATGGTCCATATTACAAGGTATTAAGATATAGAAATGTATCTACAGTATAGTTGCCTGTTGTATTTACTGGGTTGCGATCCATAGCAGATAACAAAAAACTAGTAAAGTAGGATGATTTTTTAAAATTATATTTTATAGATTATGCTATTACAGTTGTCCCATTTCTCCCCCATCATTCCCCTCCACCCTGCACACCCCTTCCCACCCACATTCCCCCCTTTAGTTCCTGTCCATGTTTCATAAGTTCTTTAGCTTCTACTTTTCCCACACTGTTCTTGCCTTCCCTCTATTTTCTACCCACCATCTATGCTACTTATTCTCTGTGCCTTTTCCCCCTCTCTCCTCCTTCCACTCCCCTGTTGCTAACCCTCCATGTGATCTCCATTTCTGTGTTCCTGCTCCTGGTCTAGCTATTTTCTTAGTTTGTTTTTGTTTTAGGTGTGGTTGTTAATATCTGTGAGTTTGCTGTCTTTTTACTGTACATATTTTTTATCTTCTTTTTCCTAGATAAGTCCCTTTAACATTTCATATAATAAGGGCTTGGTGATGATGAACTCCTTTAACTTGACCTTATCTGAGAAGCACTTTATCTTCCCTTCCATTCTAAATGACAGCTTTGCTGGATAGAGCAATCTTGGATGTAGGTCCTTGACTTTCCTGACTTGGAATGCTTCTTTCCAGCCCCTTCTTGCTTGTAAGGTCTCTTTTGAGAAATCAGCTGACAGTCTGATGGGAACTCCTTTGTAGGTGACTGTCCCCTTATCCCTTGCTACTTCTAGGATTCTCTCCTTCATTTTAATCTTGGCTAATGTAATTACGATGTGCCTTGGTGTGTTCCTCCTTGGGTCCACCTTCTTTGGGACTCTCTGAGCTTCCTGGACTTCCTGGAAGTCTATTTCCTTTGCCAGATTGGGGAAGTTCTCCTTTATTATTTGTTCAAATAAGTGTTCCACTTGTTGCTCTTCCTCTTCCCCTTCCGGTACCCCTATAATTCGGATGTTGGGACGTTTAAAGATGTCCTGGATGTTCCTAAGTCTCTCCTCATTTTTTTGAATTTTTGTTTCTTCCTTGTTTTCTGTTTGGTTGTTTCTTTCTTCCTTCTGGTCCACTCCATTGATTTGAGTCCCAGTTTTCCTCCCCTCAGCATTGGTTCCCTGTGCATTTTTCTTCATTTCACTTATTGTAGCCTCCATTTGTTCATCTAGTTTGCGACCAAATTCAACCAGTTTTGTGAGCTTCCTAATCACCAGTGCTTTGAACTGTGCATCTGCTAGATTGGCTACCAGTGCTTGAGCTGTGCATCTGATAGGTTGGCTATCTCTTGGTCACTTAGTTGAATTAGCTCTGGGACTTTGATCTGTTTTCCCTTTTGAGCCATTTTTTGGGGGGTGGGGGTCTGGTTGAGGCTGTTATGTAGTAAGGGGTGGAACCTTAGGTGTTCACCAGGGCGGGGCAACCCAGTTGCTAGGTTGTGATGCTGGATGTGGGGGCAGAGTCCGAGAGGGAACAGTGGTACTTGCTCCGCTCTCTGTCAGATTCCAGTCCCTCCTCCCACCGCTTTCCCCAAGTAAATTGGGCCCTTCTAGTTCTGATCCTTGTGGGCAGTCTCGTGCATGTTCTAGGACCCCTTGTTTCTCTCCAGCGAACTCTCTCATGAGGCTGGGATTCTCTCCCAGCACCCCAACCCCCACAAGTGTTCTCAGGCGGTGCTTATTAGGCTTTATTTCGCGGCACAGGGGCCCTGCATTGCACAGTGTGTCTTGCTGCCCGTTTTCGCCTGGTTTATTTGAGCGCGAATGTGTGACCGTGGTCAGCTGCTTGGGCACCTCGCTTGGTCTGTTGGTTGCCTCCCTGTGCTTGGTAACCGCCCCCTGTGTGCCTGGGGTGTGCCAACTGCTACCTGTGCTCCCAGGACCACCAGCTACTGCTTCTTCCCGCCACGACCCCATTCCTCTGGCCACTGACTCCGCCCCTCTTACTGGTCTGGGTGAATCATTGTTGGACTGCTGTACAATTCAATCCTCTATCTGCTTTTTTTTGTGTGTGTTTCTATAATTTTGTTGTCTTTAATCTTGGTTGTGAGAGGAGGCACAGTATTTCCACCTACGCCTATATCTTGGCCGAAAGTCCAGGATGATTTTATTCATAATAATACAAATCATAATCTGCAGGCAAGCAATAAAAAGCCCAATGGTCATATATATCTTCATAATTTACCAGATTCTCTTCATTTTATGTATCTCATCCTGCTGTTCCTATGAATACACTTGTGCTTTTCAACTCTGTATCAGTTTTAATTGATTTATTTTAAAGATTTTATTTATTTTGTTAGCTCCATTTAAGTAAAGGTCAATATCATCTACTTAATATTGATTATTGGATATTTTGTAAATACATTCTAAGTGTTTTGAAAATTAAGGTTGAGGATCTGTGGCCTTGTATAATCTGTGTTGTTTTCTTCCCCAGTGGACTCCAGAAGGAAGACGATTGGTCACTGGAGCTTCTAGTGGAGAGTTCACCTTGTGGAATGGACTCACTTTCAATTTTGAAACAATATTACAGGTAACAGTAATCATCAGATGGTAGCATTGTTCTGCAATACTATGAAGAACTTGAGATACTGTAATTTTATTGGCATTTTAAACTTACAGTTGGGCAGGTTATTGTGGATTAATATATGCTCCTGTAAAGCCTCTTGTCATATGTTCTTGTATGTAATGTTTACAAATGTTTTATTTTCACAGGCTCACGATAGCCCAGTGAGGGCCATGACTTGGTCACATAATGACATGTGGATGTTGACAGCAGACCATGGAGGATACGTGAAATATTGGCAGTCGAACATGAACAACGTCAAGATGTTCCAGGCACATAAGGAGGCGATTAGAGAGGCCAGGTTTATACACAATATACCATTTCCTGTAGTCCCTACTGTCATGGTTAAATCATTCTCTAAGTGTATTCTGGGTGCAGAGGTGCATGGGCTCTGTGAGATTCTGGGAAGCTTTGTGCACCCTATAAACACAGTATTTTCCTTTGTTTTCACACATTCACCATTTCGCTGGCGCCTTTCTGAAGTAGTGTTGTCCTGGTATCCGCTTTTACGATATGTTAGAGTTGTATTGTCTGCCGCATTTTGCATTGATTTTCTCTTTTCTTTTATGGTTAATAATGTGTATACGTTACTCCTTTTTATTACCTACTGTGTAAGACAAGAATATTTCATTCCAAATAAAGAATTCAGTCTTTAATTATACAGCTGAATAAAATCTAAAATCTAAAGCCTACAGAAAACACTTTCAGAGTTCACACAAAGTACAAGAAAAAAAGGCTTAAGTGAAGACCTGGTTGGCTTGGTTATGCCATGACTCGAAGGAAAGTGCACTAGGTCTAAAAACTTCAACAGGTAACTCTGGATATGGAAACATTAATGGATTAATGAGTGGGTTCTTCAAGCTTTGAAACTGTAAGCAGATCATTTTCAAGAAGACTCTAGGACTTACCTTCCAATTCACTCTTGATACCATCAGTTATGCAAATGTGTAATAAGTGCAGTTTAAAATATTTTAAGCAAGTTGTATATATTTGTACATATCAATGAGAGATATGGACAGTAAAAGTGGAAAAAGAAAGTTTCAAAAACCAGCCTGAAGAGTTGCTGCAGCCTCAGAATAAAGCTAAACAGCATTCTCTATGGCTGTGCCGCCCATGTCGGGTTAAGAGGTTGACATCTTTATAGAAACATTCACCACAGTCACCATTTCTACTTTCAGATCTGAACAAAAATTGATGGATAAAAATGCTTCTGCAAAGATTTTCTATAGTGTCTTGCCCATACATTGAGTTTCCACAGTTGGTTATTTCTTCTACAGTTGAGTCGTAGGATTCAAAAGTTCAAAAGAGTTTTTAGAGTTTGATGAGAAACTTGATGGTCTGTCACTACAGGGAGAAAAAAGTGGTTCTGTTCTTTGTATCAGGTCTTAAGCTTTAAATACAAGTCCAAATGTTCCTATGTTAACATTTTCATCAAAAGGTGCAACATTCATAAGATAACTTGCCAGGAAGAAGATGCGAAGGATTCCATAGACCTTTGAAATAAATGAGAAACATCGTATGTGGGAACGTTTAGCAACCACTTGTTAAATAGACTGCCCAGATTTTTTCAGATTATTGTTTTATGAAGTGTCTGAAATAGAAGCTAATCCTACCTTTTTGAGCAGTATTCCTATGTAATTTAAAAGACTGTTTATAGGAGTATTGCAAAAACAATTCATTTAGTTTGTACACTTAAATTAGCTCCATGTTTTCTGTTGGTACAGCAGGAAATTATTTACTGTGGGGAGCATGAATAGCATTAGCAGTAATACACTTGTTAAATACTCTGAATATTGATGATTGAAATCTAGGAAACAACTACATTAAATTCTTCTTTTGATGAGATGTGATGGTTAGCTGACAGCATTCTCTTTAAAGTGTCTTCACTAGTGGATACTTCCCTCTTCTAATTATAACGCAGCACAGTGTTTTTATTTTTCCCTTTTTGAGAAGCACAGATAATTTGTTAAATGCTGACTTCTTTCCCCTGCTGTGTGTCTTCATGTAACAGTTTCTCACCCACGGATAATAAATTTGCTACATGCTCTGATGACGGCACTGTTAGAATCTGGGACTTTCTTCGTTGCCATGAGGAAAGAATTCTCCGAGGTATGTGTACTAATAGTACTCATTGGACTATTTAAATAGGAAGGGATTTGTGGTTAAATCACAATACCACAATATCAGCTTATATCTCCATTCAGTTTTCTTAGATACACGCTGTCTTAGGCTCTTTAAAGATCTCTCTCTGGTTCACAATCATTTTTTTAGATTTCTTTGAATTCTTTGAAGTACAGGTGTTTCCCTTTGCCCCAGTTACTCACTTATCTTTATGCATCTCTTAGGGCTATATTCCTTTTCCTGTCTAGTGTCCAGATACCTTTTTCCAACATACTGACACTATAATTTTATTTAGTTAGCTCACATTCTCCCGATAGTCCTTTTACAACACAAATTAACTAAAGTATCAATAGCTGTCCTTCTAAATATTGCTAGTTCCGAAAGCTGGCGGTGTTCCGTTGTATCACATTGTATCACAGGGCCCATGTGTTACTAATTTTGGAGGGATTCCTCCTTTACTTTTGATTCCTTATTTACTTTCAATGATTCTTTGTTAACTAACATCTGTTAATCCATCTTAAAAAAGAAGTCTTTATTTCTACTTGGATTAGCTTAGTTTTAGACTTTTTAATATGGTGCTTTTGAAATACTGACAGTACATCAACACCAATTATGTGAATTCAGTGGTGTTGAAAGTACGGAATTCACTTTGTGTTTAAATGTGCAATATAAACATTTAAACACAAATGTTTACACTTCTGATGAAATCTCATTAGCTTATTATTAATTAGGAAGGTAGTTTTCTCAAGTGTTTAATTTGAACCTGTAGTTATTTAACCAGGAGTGCATTCTTCTTCATACTTTTGATTTTAGTAAGCCATGAAAGTAACAGTTTCTGTGGCTATATGGGTGCCACAGATACTGGGTGTCAAGAAATTATTATTCAGATATTTCCCTTTCTGTTCAAAAGTCAGTAGAGTTAGATGTCTTGGTTGAATTGTAAGTTCCTTACAACTTTTCACAGCTTTATTTCCAGCCTATAGTGACTATACTTTCTACACAAGAAAGTAAATGCTCTTGATATTTAATCCCTATTTCAATCCAGTACTTTTTAAAAATCATATTTGCTTAAACATTCCTGGCTTTGTAAATCTTATGTGGGTTCATCCATAGTTTCATATGGTGATAACTGATATAAGGGTATATAGTAACTATCATAATGAAGGGGTACACTCACTAGGAAGGTCATAATATTCTACAAGTTGAACTAGATGTAGTCTCTGAAGTCCTCAAGTATGAGTTGTTTTATAGGTAAGAACCATGACCTAGAAGGCTTAAGTTACATGGACGGTGTAAAATAAGTTCAAAGCCAGGACCAGAATCTTACCACTTGACTCTTAGCCTAATGCTACACTGGTGTTGCATTTTTCTTCACTAATACTAGAAGTCTTAGCTGTTAAACAGAAATAAGATAAACAACTTTTTCTAATCTTTGAAAATTCTAAGAAATGTAGAAGAAACAAATAATTTTATTTATTAAAAGCAATTCTAAACTATCAAAAACAATTTTACAGTAGATTAGGACTATAATAACTGAAGTCAGATATAAAACTATTATGCATCTTGGATTTAAAAAGAAGAACAGCTCTGGTTGTAGTGGCTCAATGGATTGAGCCCTGGCCTGCGAACAGAAAGGTCACTGGTTCAATTCCCAGTCAGGGCACATGCCTGGCTGCAGGCCAGGTCCCCAGTTGAAGGCATGAGAGAGGCAACTGATCACATCTCTCTCCCACACTGATGTTTCTCTTCCTCCCTTTCTCCTTACCTTTTTTTTCTAAAGTAAATAAATAAAATCTTAAAAAAATTAAAAAACCTATTATAACATTTTTCAATATCAGGTTCTAATGAAGTGTTACTCAATTTCGGTAATGAAATTGTTTATACATAGTGCTTAAGAATTTTTCCTCTAAAATTTAGAGTGCATGTGAGATATTAAGTAGCAGTTAACATATTTTCAGATTTGAATCCAGGTGGATTGGGATATAGTTAAGTGAATGCTGACTCATTGCCTGTTCTTTCTATGGCTTAAAAAAATACACCAATGTCTGTATTGATTTGTGGGCTGAATTTTATTTTTTCTGTAAAGATTTTATTTATTTTTAGAGAGAGGGAAAGGGAGGGAGAAAGAAAGGGAGAGAAACATTAATGCAGGAGAGAAACATCTATGGATTGCCTCTCGTACACACCCCTAACAGGGACGGAACCCAGTGGGAATTGCCCTGGCCAGGAATCAAACCAGCGACCTTTTGCTTTGTGTGAGGACACCCAACCAACTGAGCCATACCTGTCAGGGTGAATTTTGTTTTTTATGTGGGGCCTCTTTTTATCTTAAAGTTTTTGCTATGGAAATTTCAAACATGCTCAAAAGTATCGTGCACCTGTTTGTACTTCCAGGATTTATGTTATAGCTTATTCGTGTTTTTCCTTTTTTAAAAGAATATTTTACTTGCTTTATAGTTAATGATTTTTTTCTTAGTATCTCAGTGAGTGTATGGGATAAATATGACTTTTAAACCAAGTTAATTATACCGCTCAAGTAGTAGTTTTTTTTTTTTTTTTTTTTTTTAAGATTTTATTTATTTATTTTTAGAGAGAGGGGAAGGGAAGGAGAAAGAGAGGGAAAGAAGCATCAGTGTGTGGTTGCCTCTCACGTGGCCCCCACTGGGGACCTGGCCTGCAACCCAGGCATGTGCCCTGACTGGGAATCAAACTGGCGATGCTTTGGTTCTCAGCCCGCACTCAGTCCACTGAGCTACACCAGCCAGGGCTCAAGTAGTAGTTTTAATATCAGGTCTGGTGTAGTGGGTAAGTTATTAGATTCCAATTACCCATTTTCTGTCATTCCTCATTTTTCTAAATTTTCTGAATTTGAGATGATTATAAAACAGTGAAACCAATGCTCTTGTAATTGTCCTCTTTCACTTGGTGGGTTGGGGATCAGGGGATGAAGGAACTCTAGTTCCTTAAGTCAAACAAATAGGGACAGGACCTTACAACTTCTAAAAGTTGCCCTGTGTAAAGATGACATGTTCATGTATCCCATATACACTGTACAACGTTGGACAGGTAAGCATATGCCTATAGCATGTTAGTGTTGTACATCAGACCATCATTTGGGATTAAGTATTTAAAAAATCCAAGAACATTTTAATTGAAGGGGAGGTTTACGATCATTCAGTCCAACTCTTTATTAAATACTTTCCTTTTCTGCATCATTCCTAAATAGCAATCTTGTGTTCAAACATTTTAGTAATAATTACATAGCTTTGATTTTCAAAGAGTTTTGTTATATCAGAAACCTGCATCCTTACAACTTATCCTGCCTCTGGAACATGAAAAATTAAGTCTGTGCTCTGCTCCACATGGCACTCCTTGGGTATTTGAAGAAAGCTGTCATGTCTTCTTAATGTAGTCTTCAGCCTTAAGTATGCAGAATCCCTGCATTTGCAGAAGCCATAATACTGTGCTACTTAGTGCATTCCTTTCTGAGATTGTTCTTAGGATTCTTGGAAAAGGAAGAAATTTCGTAAGAAATAGTAATCAGTATTTTTAAGGTTATAATGAGCTTAAGTCTGTTGTCAGGAGACTTGCTATTCAAAAGGTCATGATTGGTCTGTATGCTGGAAAAACACAGGCACTTACAAAATTGAATATCGTGTAACATTGAGAAGTACTGTCAATTTGTCCATCCATATGCAAGTCAGCATCATTTATACGCATTTATCCGCCTTGTGTGAATGACAGCACTCAGTTTATAGATTGGGATTAAAATAACATTTAAGCAGCAGGAGTATATAAGCTTCTAGATTACTGATGTTTATACATTTGACTCCAAGTGAAATAAACCCACGAAAATGGATTTAGTTAGCATATACTATACACACTACCATAGGTAGATTTTTGTATTTTTAAAACAAGTTATGAGCCCTGTCATGCTTCTTAAAGTTAAGTAGGGAAAGAAACATTTTCACAAGTTCAAGATGTTGGGTAGTATGGGAGAAGAATCATAATAGTGTTAGAAGTATGGTTTATTAATGTAGAGTTAGAAGCAGGTCACTTATGACCAGCTAAAATGTAAATGAGAAGGGTTGAAAATAGGGAATCTGTAGGAAGAAGTCAATTTTAGTGAGAAGCATAATATTCTTGAAAGGAATTCAGGCTGCAAGTTCCTCATGCTTGAATTTTATTTTACCTTCCTGATTTTAACAATAATAGCTGACACATTACAATTACTATGTATCAGCCATGTTCTAAGTATTTCATTTAGTCTTTCTAATAACCCTATGAGACAAATACTTTCATCCACAGTTTACAAATGAGTAACCAAGGTAGGAAAAGTTAAGTAAACCTACCCAAGGTATTATTTGAACCTAGGTTGGTTGGCTCTAGAGTTAATACTATGTTGAACTGCCTCTTTTATGTTTTAAAAGTAACATCAGCAATAATATTTTCCTGAGCTGTGATGACAGTATTGTAGAGGTGGGTTTTTCTTTTTTGTTTTTTTGTTTGTTTGTTTTTGAAGAGGAGAGGGGTGTGGGTAGAGGGAACTCATTTAGGTACTCAAGTTCATTTTACCATTCTTTTTAAAAAACTACATAGGTTATAGATTTTCAGTGTATATTTAACCAAAAAATTTAAATACAATGAATAGTTCAAACTGCAAATGGGTTATCAGATACATACTAGGTTATATAAATAGAACATGGACATAAGGAGTTATACTGAGACTTGCTCAGGAGATGATACCTGTTTTCACTTTTTAAATATAACACTCATGGAGAGGAAATAAACCCCTGAGTACACACAGCTTAAAAAAAGATTATTATTAATGCTTTTGAAAAGTCCCTGTGTATTCCTTCCTGTTTGCATTTGACTGATTTTTAATAAATGAGATCAACCCCTCTGCAAAGATTTTGTGGTTTAGCAGTGTGCTTTTGAACTGTATGAAGACGTGTACAAAGTCTGAGTGTTTCAAAAGTCTCTAATACTTTTTATTGGAAATAATTTCACTTGTTAAAATTGACAAACCATGTAGATTATGATTTAAAGGACATTAGTGGTTTTTTTTTTTTTTAGATTTTATTTATTCGTTTTTTAGACAGAGGAGAAGGGAAGGGAGAAAGAGAGGGAAATGTAAGTGTGTGGTTGCCTCTTGTGCACCCCCAACTGGGGTCCTGGCCCATAACCCAGGAGTATGCTCTGACTGGGAATTGACCCTGTGACCTGGCTACGGGTTTGGAGGTGTGTGCTCACAGAATCCTGTCTGTTCTCTCCAAGATGAAAAACAGAAGCAGCCATCTTTGTTTAAAGAAGCCTGTAGCAGAATAACTTCTTCCAGTAACACAGTATGCTTTAATATTAAAAGTACTTCAGGCATATCTCATTTAATTATCCAACCAATGATGTGGACCCATTTTACATGGGGACACCAGTTTTCTCTATCTGGGTTTGCTTATTCTGAGGAAGAGTTTCTTTAAGGCTCTTATCTCTCTGCTTTCTTAAAAGACTGGATCATTGTAGGTTTTCCTATGTAAATTATCTGAGTATATTATGATAGGGGAAGAGATTTAATATTTCTAAAGTGCACTAAAAGAAATTAGTGTAGTAAGGTCCTATTCATTTACATTCAAATTTTTACAGAAATTATTTTAAGTTTTTATACTTGGCTTTGTTATTTCTATCTTGATATTTCTATCTTGAAGATTTCTGTCTTGTTTTAAACATTGTACATAATATGGCAAAATACTTGTTGAAAAGAGATCTGTGGCTTCCTTGGAATGGCAGTGCTGCATGTTGCTGCTGTCATATTCAGTGTTTTAACTGAGTTGAGAGTGATTCCCAGACACTCCTGTATGTAAAGATTCCAGTTTTTTGACAGTAACAAATTACTATGATTCATAATGTTGGCAGCCAGTTTTCAGACAGAACCTTTGAATCTTTGCGTTTATTAATATACTATAATTCTCTGCTTCAGTTAACTTTGAGTGATGAGACTTAAATAATTTAGCTACCCTACTATATTGTAGGGCTTCCCAGCTAATTAGATTTTTGATAATTTTTATAGTTAAAATTCAGAGATTTGGAAAGAGTCAATAAAGTTAGATAAATATATAATAGGTTTTTGACTTATTAGTAGGTGTGTCCTTTAATTAAAAATATATGATTAGACTATGGTGTCATAAAAAATAGTTATTCATCAGTGGTTAAGTACCACAACAGATGCTCTTTTTTTCATTCTCTTGTTCTTTTACTAACCTTGTTATGTATACCATAAAACCATTGTTTGATTTAAATATTTCAGGAATTTATGAGTAATATGCATAGTTTTCTGATCACTTTAGTTTAAAGAGACCAGAATAAGAATTTCTGTTTAAAAGAAGAAGTGGTAGTTTCTAGGTCACTTACTCTTTTTTTACAGATTGTTTCATAGCATAGTCTTAATTTTTCCACAATTCACTGCTAAGTCTCTCAAGGCCATTCTGTTGAGGTGTCTTTGTGTTTTTTTTCCCCTTGAATATATTTTAATAAAATTCTCTTTGAGGGAACTTAGTCTTTTACATAGTTTTAGAATAGCTAGTTATTTGGGTTAGCACAGTGAATTATAACTGTGTTAACTTGCTAATGTTTTTACATATTGTGTTTGGTCTCTAGGGAACACCAGGAAGAAGGGCTGTGGTGTCTTTGAGCAAGGGGTAGGTAAGGGCTTCTCTACGGCCCAGTGTCCGGCTTTATTATAGCCACCACTTCCCCCACCAACTGGTACATGCCCCTTGTCTATAGTTCTGCTGGCAGAAGTACTGATGTTATGTAGAGATCCAGTATAAGATACATAGCTTAAAAAGTGACTGAGTTGTTGCTTTTTTCAGGCTATGTACATACTTTTCTCCTTTTTAAATATTCCAAAGTTGAGTCTTGAGCATTCTCTACATCTAATATCACCATCTTGCTTTGCCTGTCAAAGGTTGTGGGAGTCCCTACTCAGTTTCCAGGTTTGTGTTGACGTAAGATGACAATTAAAAGAGGAAATACTAAGGGAAAGCAACATGAACGCAGAACCAAGGAGTGCAAGGGTGAGTTCTAGAAACTCCATACCAGAGTTTAATCTCCAACAGAAAATTTTTATGTAGCATTTGTGATTCCAGGAGTCATCAAAAGATTGAGTAGTAGTTTGTGGTCCTGTGAAGCCTAGTGACTGCTTTTTCTAATAAGTATTAATTAGCCTCTACTTTTCTGAAATGAATTTCATTGACAGTGACAGCTGCATGTAAAACTTTTTTTGAAGGGTGACAGTGTATGTGGATTTGCTCATGCACGCACACGTACACAGGCTCTGAGAAGAAAAATCTTTACAAGTAAAGTGCTCATTAAATGACATTATAGCTTCCATTTGAGAACCAGTGACTCGGAATAGGGTTGCTTTATGCTAAAGGAACCCTATTTTTATAGAATTAGTGGATGGGGCCAAGCTGTTGTAGACAAACCATAGACATTCTTTTGAACTAATCTGTGGATCAGGGTAGAGGATCATACTTTTATAGCTGCATGATTGGAAGGTCATTTCCAAAGTAAGTTTTCATTAGATGTTACCTGTGAGGCAAGTATTCAGAGGCAAGTATTCAGATCTTTTCTTGGCCTTAGTCCCTTTTAACTTTTTAGGAAAATTAATCTAAAGATGGCTCGACTTGCAGATTTACAGGTGATTCAAACTACAACTTCTTCAGATGTCAGGATTCAAGAAGATACTGTGATGTTAAATTTTATAGTGGCATTTAATTATTGATGATTAGAATGGGAGAGGGTCTGGAAATCACCAGAAGAGCAAAAGGAAGTTTAACATTCAGTTTGGATAACAGAGACTTAAGAGTCATTTACAAATATTTAAAAGACTTTGTATGAAATAGAATTGGATTGAATATATTTAGGGATGGGGAAGATGTAGGACTTCATATTTGGATTTAACTATGGAAATTTTCTATAGAAAGATTAGCACTGTTAGGCTTGCTTTGCTGAAGTTGTGCCATGGTTAGCTCGCCAGCTGTTAGGGAGACTAGAAGACATTCCCTTTCCAGAGGAATGGTTTGATTTTTTGTTTTAAGGAAGACTTGAAAGTCTGAAAGTGGACAACACATTGGATACAAAGGGTTAAGTAGATAGGATATATCCCAGGAGGAAATTTTGCCAACTCTGCTCCAGAATTTTTTTTGTTGAGACATTATATTATTTATTACTGTTACTTGAAGTAGCCTTAAAACCACCTAAATATTTAAAAATATTTATTTATACTTTAAATTATATATACATACATATATATGAAGTGTACAAATCTAAGTGTACAGTATGAGATAATTTTTTACATATCTACACACTATTGTAACTACCTTTCAGATCAAGATATAGAATGTTTTCAACAAGCAAAAGATTTCTTCATGCCTCTTTTCCACCTAAGCTTTTATTTGGTAGTTTAAACTTTCAAAGGTATTTTCATTAAATTTCCTTAGAAAATAAACTTGGAGGAGAGTAATACTCTCCTGCCATTTTATGGTTTCTGCGATCTTTTTCTTGTGTAGTGGGGCTGTCTTAATTTCCTGTTTTTGATTTGTCACTGTGTTCTTTGGAAAAATGTTTTATTTTTTTCTGACTAGCTTCATTTACTAGTTTCCTGCTACTAAAAGTAACACAACAAGTCAGTATATCAAGAGATAGTATCATATATTATTATAATCACAGGTTCTGGAATGTGAATTTTAGTTGCTGTTTTAGCCCTTAGCAGCCCTGTGACATGGAAGGCAAGTCATGTTACTGTGTCTATGCTCTCATCTGTAGAGTGGGGATTAATAATTAGTCCTGATTTTACTGAGTTGTGAGAATTAAATGAGTTAATACATGAGAAGCATTGAACTGGTGCCTTAGAGAGCATTCATTGTTATGTCATTTTCAAAGATAATTTCAGAGCTGCTTCCATACCTCTGCCTATTTAAGGATGAAAATGGTTATTTTAGAAGTGTATTTTATTCTCTTCATTTAAATGGTTTTCAGCCATTGCCATTACTTACTATAGTAGTAACAGGTTTTCGTTTACAGATAGTCCATAAATGTGACCACCGGTTTAAACAAAGTTGTCATTGTTTTCTAATGTTTTCACATGTAAATAATTCAGCATTTATAATTGACCTTTTTAAGATCTTACGTGGAATCATTTAAAGATTCTATTTTTTTTTATTTAATCTTTATTGTATTCTTTTTTTCCATTTCTAGTTTAATTTTTAGCTGAATCACATAATCATTGATTACCCACTGTGGTCAAGGTACTGGACTTGGTACTTTTGTTGATATAAATTTGTAAGACATAGTCTAGTACCTTAAACAGCATTTCCAAGAGTTTCCTAGTTCTTTCATTTCTTCAAACATGTTTTGTGATTTGACCCAGTACCGTGATGAACAAAAATGCGAATTGCACTGAAAATCAACAGTCTTCAATAGTTTATCACACTGCCATGGACTGATCATTGGTATCTAGACTCTTGCATCAGGACAGCATTTATTTTTCTCTAGGGGAAGAATACGTTTTTCCTATTGACCAGATTTAATCATAAAAATTAATTTCTACCTCAGTGATAAAGTTGGATGAGTTAGTGATGGCTCTGGTACACTGTCATTTCTATTTGCCATCTTTGATGAGAAATGTGACCAGCTGTCAGTTAGGAGTCTTGGGAAAAGTGTGTTCTACATATTTTTTGTCACAACAGACAAGATTTAATACAGACATCTAATACCTGTTTGGGCCTTGTGAAAACCTTCTGTTTCCATCTCATCAAACTAGCCAGCTGACAGCAGACTGGCTGAGTGTAAACTGTTCTGTCCCTAAGGTCTTTGGTATAGTTTATTGCAGGATGGGAGCTAAATCCTTGTCTAGGAATGTAACAGATACGGCTCCTACAGATGATATAATTCTAAGAGTAAACAGGCCGATATTAAAGAAGATGATAGGAATTGATCAGCACTGTAAGTTCAGTGATTTCTGAACTTAAATCCTGCTTCTTTCTTGAGGTCATATAGTACAATGACCACTTTTAAGGTTCTTTTTTGTAGGCCCTGAATGTTAAATACTTCAAAAGTTTGGTGTTACTAATATTTTATATTTTTTGTAATGGTCAAATCAGATCATTTAATTTAGTTTTCAGAAATTTATGTAAACTATTCCATTTATATCTTTTTCAAGGATATCATCAATCTGATTTTTGAGGACATTTTAGTTTTACAGATTTAATGTTTCAGTGTGCCATGCAAATGTAAATTATCAAGATTTTTTTGAGTAAAAATGAGATGTTTATTAAAATAAAAGTCTTTTTTAAGAGTTTTTTTTTTTTTTAGGTGTTTTATTTGGTTTGTTAGATTCTAGCAGAGAAATCACTAAATCAATTACTATAAAATAACATTTTTGAATTAACTGTTTTAACTGTAGTCTTTTCCTTTATATTTTGGACCTTTAAAACAAACAAATAAAAACATCTGTTGTCTTCCCCCAGTGAGGAAATAAGATGACATAGTTCTGATTTAGGAACTGGATGATATTGGGAGTAAAGCTCATGAGATGATAGGTATTTGAAAGACTCAGTATGCTGGAGGAAGTTTCAGTCTTAGGCAAGGCATGCCAGGGAGTAAGATCATATAGAGGATAAGGGTTGGCAATGTTATGAAGTCTAGACTGTAAAGAGATTTGTCAACATTGTGGTTTTCCTTTAGCATTATTTTAGAATTACATTTGAATTAGACACATACTAAGATTCACCAGGCAATAAATCTGTGACTCTTAAAAAAATTAGAAATGTATAGAGGGGTTTGGAATTACCTGAAAGGGCAGCCTTCTTATTGGATTACTTTTGATAATCTAATACAAAATCAGGTGAAAGGAAATAAACCTACTATAAAATGTAATACATAAATGTTCAGTCCCCCCTTTCCCTAAAATATTTGTTAATACCTCATTCATCATACAGACTTAGGGTGACCACAGATTTCCTTTTCCTGTTGTAAGTTACACAGACATTACTGGTATAATATATATTATCTTTGAATATTTAAAAAATTTTTAATTATTTATTTTTAGAGAGAGGAGAATGGAGGGAGAACGAGGGAGAGAAACATTGATTGGTTGCCTCTTATAGGTGCCCTGACCAGGGACTGAACCTACAAACCAGGCATGTGCCTTGACTGGGAATTGAACTGGAGACCTTTCGTTTTGAGGATGATGCCCAACCAAATGAGCCACACTGGTCAGGGCTAAATAAGTTTTTAAACACTTTTTTAAAAACCAGTTCTCATTGCCATACTGAAGTCATGGTTTTGATGCATGATGGCATCAGAAAATGAGCTTAAATCATTGTTACTTCTTATTGAGTGACTAGTTTTCATGATTCATGAATAATAGTGGTAATGCCTATCTAACAAGGGAAATCATATTGTAACATATGCAACACTTTCTGTGCTGCAAAGATAGAGGGTACTTACTGGTGGTGAAAATGTTTTGTTCTAAGCCAGACTTGTGTACATATAGGTTCTTAGGAAATGATGTGCTTTTGAAGTTATGACCTTCATATTCGGGATCTCAGACTAAAGCTCCAAATTTACATCTCTCAGGGCCTTGAAGGGCATAATATGCACTTGGGAAACTGGCATTTACTTACTCAATTTGTCACCCCCTTTGCATTAAAGTCCAGTTTTATTTGGAAGGTAAAGTAATAGGTGATTGTTTACAAAGTTTTTTTTAAAGCTGATTTTATTTTATTGTTTTAATAATCTTTTAAAATTTTATTTTTAGAGAGAGGGGAAGAGAGGGAGAAAGGGAGAGAAAATCAATGTGTGGTTGCCTCTCGCACACCCCCCACTGGGGACCTGTCCCGCAACCCAGGCATGTGTCCTGACTGGAAATTGAACTGGCAACCCTTTGGTTCGCAGGCAGGCACTCAGTCTATTGAGCCACACCAGCCAGGGCTAAAGCTAATTTTATAGTTGATAATTAAGAAGGTATTTCTGCCTTTTATTTGGGGCACAGAGAGACTTTTTAATTATTCCCTTCAGGTTTTTCAAGACTTCTGGTTTTTAACTTTTGTGTTAAACATACCATTATGAACAGATTAGCTTTAAATTTTTTTTTTTTTTGACAAAAAAAAGGTCATTTTATTCTTTATAGTAGATTTGTTTGTGTTGTAGAATCTTGTGTCTAAATAATTGGCATTCTTGGTTTTTGTTTTTTTCACCTATGCCTCGATGTGATTAATACTTTCAAAAACAACATTCAGCTGTAAAGTGGAAGACTTTGCACATAAAAAAAAATCTTGCAAAGAGTACAAATGAAAATTTTACTTCATTTTCTTCTTGCAGCTAATCTATTCACATTTTCCAATAGTTATGATAAGCACTACTGTTTAAAAAAAAAAACACACACACACAGCTTCTCTTATCTTTTCCTTATACCTTCAGTTTTATTATTATTGGGTATTTTCCTGAAATTTTTGTTTTAAAATCCTTGGAAACATTGGTATAGCCCAGACACTTGAGTACACCTCCAGTTGAAATGACCATTGAACTCCTCCTTAGCCTACTAATGAGCTTGGCTAGATAGACTTCTTTTATGCCTTGAGAAGTTTCACTGTGATTGTCAGGAATGCTTTTTGCTTTATCTGAACTTTCCAACACATTTCCGCATGGTCTGAACCTTAAACAAAAAATGGAAGAAATATTACACCAGAGTCATCCAAAGCTGCCTCTCCATGAATTGTGAGATGTGTATTAAGAAATTGTGTATAGTATTGGAGTCATTTTGTAATCCCTAAACATTTAGTCTTTTTTATTCTACAATTAGTATTCACAGGTGTCAGTACCCTTGTCAAAGACCACCAGCAACACACTTGTAATTGAACAATTTTGATTTATTACTTATTGCAGGAAACTACACAGATCATATGCAACCATGGTGTGTTTCAGAAAGAGGGTGTTATAAAGACTGTATTGTAGGATTTGGGCTTGGGGTAATATGGTAGAAAGTTCAAGGAAGTGAAGATGTTCACTAATTTAGCATAAAAGCAGTGTTTGGTATTTGGCAAACTGTGTAGTGACCTTGTCTTTGTATCCTGCATGGTCTCAGAATGACAATATGATGTGTTTAGTGAGATTGTCCAACAGGAGAGCAGAATGTAAAAGTTAAGCTGTAAATGTCAGATCAGTTTGCCATGATGAGACTTAGCTGTGAGTGTCAAGTTAAATCTCAGAGATTGGGGGCTGGCCTGTTTTTTTGTTTGCTTTTTGTTTTTTCTTCTTTAAAAGCATTTCAATCCTATGTAGGGACCAGCTGGGGAGGTCAGCATTTAGTGGTATATTGGGCATGCCACTGGAACACATTATAGCAATACTGACAGTTGTTTTTATAAAACAGGGCAATTGGGAAGCATGTCACACATGCCAATTTTCAGCTGATTAGAAATAGTGGGCAAAATATGAACATGTTCATTTTAAGAAATATGATGCTTAAGTTGTTTTGCATTAATCCTTCTGGGGGACCAAAGGGTGTACTCCACTAAATTTAGTGTCTAGAAATTAGTTTTTAAGTGCTTCAGGAGTTCTTATATGTCTGGGAAGAGTAAAACTGTTCATTTTCTGTAATGTTTATATTTTTACAAAGCAGTAAATATCAAAGGGATTTTAAAAGCTTTTAAGATTTATGAACTGTTACATAACTTACAATTAGACATCATAATTATAAAATTTCTTATGAACTGTCAGGTTGACCTGAGGCAAAAGGACCACGTTTTCACAGCTCCACTCTCCACCAAAGATCACTGAAGGGAAATTTGCATTTATTCATTTATTCATAAAATTGCTGTGGGCTATGTGCCAGGCTAGGTGCCTAGCCTTGGGTATGGAGGAGGGTTTCAGTCATTCCTTTCTTCATGAGCAGTACAGGTGGTGGCTGGCTGCAGATTTTTGGTTTAAAAGCATCACTTTAATGGTATCTTAATTTCACATATCTTTTGTAGTAAGAACTGCATTATTGTATTATAATACATAGAAGAGTATCTGTGATTAATGAAGTAGTTTTTGTAGTTTGTGACTTTAAAAATGGTAACTTTTCAAAATCAAATATTTTTGGAGCATCTGTTCATGCCAATCTGGAGACATCTTTAAAATATGGAGGTTTTTACAACAAAATCTGTTTCCTAGTAAACTGCAAGACAGGCTTCTTCTACTGTGTATTCACCTTAATAATAAATCATGGGTATCCTCTTTAATACTGAATAATTCTTTTTATCATTTTGTAAAAACTAAGTTTTAAAACTTAAAAAAGTTGGGTTTGTAGTTAAGACTTAACTGTGAGTACTTATTAAAAATCTAGAGTACATTTGGGAAGAGTCACATGGAGAGAGAATTCAAAATGGCTAGCTCCATTAGACAGACACATTATGTGGTACTACTGGTTCTGTCACTGGCCTGTAGAACTTTCAAGTAGAAATAAGTGTAATCATACATAAGTGTTATGTCACTTACATCTTCATAGCTTCATCACATAGCTTTGCGTGTTTTTGAGAATCTGGAACATTTTTAAGAAAGGATATAGATTGCATAACTTGATACATCTTGGTGCTTTTGATGGAGCAGCAGTAGCATTAGAATATTGTCGATTTGGACCAAACTAAAGATGATAACTTTTCAGAATAAGGTTTTTCTCCTAAAGATCATTCCACACAGAAAAATGTATTCATGTTAATTTTTAAGAACGCTATCATTCAGATTTTATTTACTAATTAGAGTACATATTTGTACATAGGAAAAGTATTCCAAAGGTACCACAGTTTTCAGGATTGGTAGGGAACTTAATTATGTGGACATTTAAAAAAAAATAATTGCAGCAGTTTCTTTAAAAAAAAAAAAAAAGATTTTATTTTTAGAGAGTGGGGAAGGGAGGGGAAAAGAGGGAGAAGAACATCTATGTGAGAAAGAAACATCAATCACCTCTTGAACATGCCCCAACCAGGGACTGAACCTTCAACCCAGGCATGTTCCCTGACTGGGAATCGAACCAACAACTTTTCTCTTCCCAGCCAACTGAGCCACTACCAGTCAGGGCACTACATAACCATTTTTGTATGTGACTAAATTATATGTAGATTCCAGAATGTATCTTTGTATAATTTAGGCACATAGGTTTGTGGTACATTCTCTTGTTAAAGTGCCTGGAAAAGATTTTGTATTTTGAAACTAAATCTGTCTGGGCAGCCATCCACTTTTGTAACCTCCACAAAATTCACTTTTATTATTATTTACTATAACCACTAGATATTTATTAATGTCTTTTTTTATAACTATACACTCACCGGAAGGATTTATGTAGAATAGTACCAGTTTACTATTTCTTTTCAGGATCAATGATGAGTGTAGGTCTGTTTGTAATACCATTTTTTTCTTATAAAAAGGGTGGGGTAAATTACAGTTTGTGTATTGTTACCTTTAAATTTTTGTGATAGCTGAATATAGTGTAATTTTTGTTTACAATGATTTATTAATATTGTTGAAACTCTTTTCCAGCTTCTCCAAAATTCTAGGAACAGTCATAGTTTCTACATGGGGCAGTCTTTGTTTTTCCTCTGGGCAACTTTAAACATTACTCATCTGAGAGTCAGCTGGTGAGGCTTTGAATCTGAGCTCTGCCACTGGGCAAGTCAGTCTTTCTCAGTTTGTGTTTCCTTCTCTGTAACATGGGGCTAATGATACCTACCTCACAGGGTTGTTGTGAGGGTCCCGGAAGGACATAGGAGCACTACTCATGTTGCAGGCATAAAGTGTTTGTTGCTTGAGTCTGTAGTCTCATGCAAGGAAACATTTGAAAAACCTGGAGGAGTAATGAAAGTATCAACTTAAGTTAATGTAATTTAAGAGGGGGTTGGAATTGATTAGAAAGGGTATTATAAATGGTTTACTTAAGAGGAATTTATTTACTAGTAGTGTTAAGACACTAGTAGTGTTACTAGTAGTGATAATAATATATAATTATCCTATTTTCAGTAGTGATTCTTAGGTTTAAAATAAATCTAAGAATAAAACTAATTGTATTATAAGCCACATTTAAATAAATAATATTACATTAAAATGGAGCTATGACTTATTTTTAAAACTATG
Source organism: Anoura caudifer (assembly GCA_004027475.1). Taxonomy (NCBI): domain Eukaryota; kingdom Metazoa; phylum Chordata; class Mammalia; order Chiroptera; family Phyllostomidae; genus Anoura; species Anoura caudifer. Next base: position 55,964 of record PVKU01004124.1, read on the forward strand.
TAAGTCCTCATGCTTCTTTGCTTTTTAAAACTATGTAAGTCCTCATGCTCTTCACTTCCACTGTCATCTTAGAACCATAGTGTTACCTTAAGGCACTACTTCACTCCCACAATCCCCATGCACTGCTCCCAAAACTGTTCTTTTCCTTTGTTTGGTTGCTTGCTTCTTTGTTTTTATTAGATAATATATTTGAATCTTTCCTGAGAGCCACTAGCTGTTTGTTTGTTTGCTTTAAGTTCTAGATAGGTATATTTATATCTGATGTGTATAAGATATACTCGTTATTCTCTAAATTTATAGCAGAATATTCTTTTCATTGCTACCTTTTAACAGACATTTTAAGTTGGATCAAAATTAAGTACTCTGTTGTTAGAGGTATTTATGTAACTAGCACTGTGGTCACATTGTAAGTCCTCATTTGTTCTATTTTCCTTTATTCTTTGATTGCCTACTTGTATTGTTGCCTTTTCAGAAAATGAGTAGTGAAAGAGCAACCATTCTAGAAGCACAGTTCAGGTTCAGAACCCTTTACTCTGCCATATTACTTTGATTTGTATTCAGTGTGAAGGCTGAAGATGAGAGTTAAAGCCAAGAAACAGAGCCTCATGGTCCCTCACACCCTGATATACACTGCTCCTGCTGGCAGAGCAGGGTTTGGCAGTGTTTCTGCAGGTGCCTTGCTGACCAACATTCTCGTTCTGGAAAACATTGAGGTCATAAGTTAGATTTTGAAGAAATGTATACAATGTGGTTGTATACATACACAAATATGTTCTTCAGAATACAACCAACAGACAAGCCTACTATCAATCAGTATGCATCTTTTAAGAAGTGTTTGGTGTTTCCACTAGTTGAAATGGATTTACTTGGATCTTTTTACACCTTGTCCTATCACCAGGAAGAGGACAGATGATGAATAAAAAAGGCTGACTGCGTTATCGATTAATGACCTGAATGGGGATATCACTTAAACCTTGGCTTTACTAGCAGCACCATTCCCTAATCAAACAAACTGAAGACCAGATGCTACATTAAGATGCATTTTTTTCATCAGCCACACAGGGCGTCAAGTATAATCTGTGTATCACATGGAAGTAAGATTTGAAGAGAATTGTATGGTCTGATTCACACATTTCCACTACATGCGATATGAAAGGCTGAGATGTATGGTGTAACAGTGTTGGGGGAATGGGATGGGGGAAGTAAGGGAAGAATTGGGTGGGATTAATGTTGAAATTGTTTCCTCAAGATTTTTTTGCCTTTTACAAAGTTAATATAAAAATTTATAACAATTAGAAGTAAAAGTCAGTGTCTTTCACTTTTTCAATCTTACATCAAGAGGTCATCACAATTCTGTTAATAGTTTGGTATACATGTTTCCCTAATTCTTACGCATATACAAAAATATTTTTTTTTTTAAAGTACACGCAATAGAATTATACTACATGTTTTCTTTTGCTGTTTGCTTCTGTTATGACATGGTATATCAGGGTCATCTTTCTGTATCATTACTACCCGAGTCTTTTTTAGGTTATTGCTTTAACATTCTGTGTATAGCATATATCTACCATAACTTTCTTAGCCATTCTCATTAATAGACATTTAGGATTTGCAAGAGGTTTTTGCTAAGACACAGATGTGCACTAAGCTTGTTCCTTTATAGTTGTTACCACTCATGTAAATTTTCCTTTAGAATAGTCTCCTAACAATAAAGTTGAAGGATCAAAGAGTATGAACATTTAAACTTTTGGAAGATAGTTCTGAGTTATCCTCACCATCTGGAGTCATTAATGACAAGGTTAGGAATGTGTGGTCTAGCCAAAAACTCTAGAGGTAACATAGAATTTAACATATTAGGAAATGTCCACCATTTTAAAAATGTAACATTTTAATTTTTTATTATTTTTATTTCTTATTTTACTTATTTTTAGGGGGGATGGAGAAAGGGGGAGAGAGAAACATTGGTGTGTGAGAGAATCCACTGGTTGCCTCTGTCATGCCCCCAACTGGGGACCCAGCCCACAATCCAGGCCCTTGCCCTGATTGGGAATCGAACCAGCAACCTTTCAGTCCACAGGCTGGTGCTCAATCCACCAAACCACGCCAGCCAGGGTGAAATGTAACATTATTTTTAAAAATTATAAATAATTTGCACACATGGTAATACAATCCTTTTCTTCAGCACCATAGAGTGAAGGAACTTGTAATGTAAAAATCTGCCAATCCTTTACCATTTCCCGGTGATACATATGGAAAGCACTGAAGGGGTTCTCAGACATGGAAAGAAACATGTCATTTTTTAAAATTCAGCATTTCCAAATTATTTGACCACAGAACCCATGATTCTGTACACTGTTGTTGCTTATTAGAACATGCTTTGTGAAAACACTGCCTAGAGGTGTACTCTTTCCAGAATTGACTTTCCATTTAATTTTACAGATTTTATTAATGTAACTTTCTAGATGAGAGTTATTAATAGTAATCACTTCCAGTTGATGTTGACTGTTGAATCAAGTTTAAAATCATTTTACAAAAAGGAAGATAAAAAATGCTAATAAATTGCATTCATTGACCAGCGTACAAATTACTTATGCTCCTTAATTTTTTAAATTCTTGAGTTCCCCGAGCTGTTGAAGTGTCTGGCTCTGGACCATGAGTACACATACCCTTTGCCTTAAACTGATCTGTTACATTTTATGTTCTGCTGCTGGAAGTAGCCTGAGTTTGTTGTTAATGTTTGACACATTTTCTTGAATAACAGTTCATCAACTGTTAATATTGTATAAGATAGTATTTAAATTCTTTGTTAGCTTTTTTTCTTCCTGTATTAGAAAATATTGGTGCTTTTTGTAATTTATGTGTAAAAGAAATTTTTCTTAAGACTTGTTTTTATAATGGTCTGATCCAGGAAAAATAAAATGCAAAAATGGACACTATTTCTCACCTTCAAATAAAACTCTCTATGTTGGTTTTCAGACTGTTCACCCAGCCTTGGGGTCAAATGAATTGTTTTAAGGCGGGGCTGTTCACTAGTACCTGCATGGGATGATAGGTCCCTTAGGATATACTGAGGGCTGTGTAGGAGAGATGAGGTTCTTGAAAGACAAAGTTTATATACAATTTCACAGAAGCCAGGCAGCCTCCTCCTATAAGGGAGGAGTTCAAAAACAGTCCTTCCCTTAATGGCTTCTGTCCTTCATTGCACTACACTTTTATGGTCCTGAAAGGAAATAACAAGGAATGATCTACTTTCTATAAAGGAAGTCCAGAACTGTTCACGAAATAGCTAAGGACTAACTCATCTATCCTGTTGTTCTTAGAATTTTAGTGTGTATTAAGGAGTAGCTGTATTTTTAGGATCTCCTTTAAAAAAGTTTAGTATTTTTCATTAGTTTAATTTTTTTTATAGATTCTGCATCTTGCTATTTCTGGCATGATTATGCAACACTTTTTTTTTAAAGGTTTTGTTGTTGTTTTCACTTGGCAGAGAATGTTCTCTCCAAAACCTGCATTAATTGTTTTGTTAGCTTAATTTCAGTCTTTATTCAGAAAACTTTTTTATTCTAAATGTTTTCTTAAAAGTTATTGTAATTAGACTGTGTGATTCTACAGATATTCCTGTGTTCAATCCTTATTTTGTTTAATTACATTTTAGAGATTGAGCACCCATATTAGGAGCCCAGTAAATGTGATGCACACTTGTTTTAAATTAATGAGTGAAAGAATGATTAAGTAGAATTAGTAAATTATTGTTTATGTCCCATTTGGTATGAATTATTATATACAATAATTGCTTTTCTGCAAATAATTTTGAAGTAATAAACAATTGGGTTGTGTCAGATACAGGTTAATCCACAAAGCAATGCCACCCATCTTCAGGAAATGCTAATTCTGTCACTTTTAATTTCTTTAGGGCCCTGACAGAATGTTTAGCTAAGAAAATAGGCAAAATTCATTGCTCTCAAGGCTTAACCTCTAAAAGTAACCCACTATGGTTAGATTAATTTGGAATTTCTTTGCATGGAGTTAGGTCATGGTTGCTAGATTCCTTTATTTTTAATAAGACCCTGGTTTTCAGAATCAATCTGATTTCTTCATGGGTAGTTAAAAGAAGTACTTCATTATGTATTTTTACATTTTACCCCAATTTTTTTCTTACAGTTCTGAGAAATGAAAAGGTATGCACAAGTTTGTCTTCTACAGCCTCCTTAATTCTACTTGAGAATGTGAAAGTTGATAAGTGAAACAAAAGGAGCTATTCTGCCACTTTATTTGGATATGTTCTATTTAGTGAGGTGAAGGGAAGATTGGAATGGGAAGAAGGAAATCTGGGTCACCTCTAGCCACTGGCTTAATCCTTTTAGGCATCAATTTTCTCTTACATAAAAATTACAGGGCAGGACAAATTTGCAGGTCTTCCCTAGCTCTAGTATCAATTGAAGATAATTTTTTTTGGTTATGCCTGTTTATTGTATAACTGAAATAGTGAATATGATTATGGGATTTAAGGAGAAACTTTACAGAGGCTAACTATAGTTTAAATCAGTCTTGTCCAGTAGGGCTTTTTGTTGGAAATTGCCTGTATTTCTGCTTTCTGATGTGCTAGCCACTAGTCACATATGGCTTTTGAACTGTGAAATATCACTAGTATGACTGAGGAACATAATTTTAACTTGAATTAAAACATTGAAATAGCCACATGTGGCCAATAGCTACTATTTTGGGCAGTGCAGGTTAAATTCTTAAGTATTCAAAGGAAATTCCTCATATTGATGTAGTAAGACAACCTTGTTTTTTAGTGATTTGCAACTAGAATCTAATTTTAGAATTTGGCAATTGAAACTCCAAACCTCAATATTGAAATATTTATTCAAGCACATCCTCCTTTTCTAATTGCGGTCAAGTATAGATAAGATACTGTGATCTTTCCCAAGGGTCCAGAGGTCTTCTTGGAAAACGTGCCTATATCCCTTGTTTCATTAAAGCTCTGCCATCCTACTGAGGAGTGCATGTGTCTACTAGTCAGCCTGTAGACTGCTATCAGTCCCCTACAGGATTACAATCCTGTTCCTGTGGTAGACTTTTAAAGATGTGATCTGGAGCAGTTTTGGGGTGTTGAGAGTTTTATCTTTATGTTTTTTATGAGCTTGTTTCTGAAATACTGATTTAGATGCTACTTTTAAAAATAAATACTGATTTAGATGCTACTTTTAAAAATACTTGAAAAAGTTTTTAGTCCTAAAGTTTTTAGTCTGGAAATCTTGATCCATGGGCAAGATATTTTTAATATTAAAATATCTAGGTCACTAGGCCATAAAACAAGTTGTCACTTGAAAGAAGTCTTCATTAGGTCTGTATAAATTGCTTCAGCATTACAAATATTACATTCTTGGAATTTTCATGTGTGGGTGTCAACAAAGGTTTTATCCTGAAATCCTAGACCTTTGAAATGATAGAAGTTAATGTAGAATCATTCTTTAGGGTTAATGGTTGAAATTGCTATGTATGTATTAGCACTTTATGAGATAATTTATGTAAATTTAATTTTTCATATATGGCATCCCAGATCACAAAACCCATGATATCCTTGAAACTTAATTCAGCCATACTGAGTCTGAGAGTTACCAGTGATAAAATGCACCCCACTGAGACTCTGAAGCATATCTTCGTGGGATCACACACACTGGTTAGTTCTGTATTGGAAGATGAAGGTGTTAATTGATACCAGTCATTTGCATGAGTTTTGAATAGAGGGAAATCAAAGGCAGTTTCCATCAAATAAAACACATGTTAAAAACTTCAAGTAAAGAAATAGTGCAGAAGAATACATACCTTCTTAGTCCCATAGTATTTCTCTAGAAAAACTTACTACCAGCTTAAGCTTTCTTTTTTACAAATGGAAGTAAATTACACGTTGCTTTTTTGCTTATAATTTTTAAAAGTCAGTTATTGGCCCTGGCTGATGTGGCTCAGTGGATTGAGCGCTGGCCTGTGAACCAAAGGGTCACTGGTTTGATTCCTAGTTAGGGCCCATGCCTGGATTGTGGGCCAGGTCCCCAGCAGGGGGCACATGAAAGGCAACCACATATTGATGTCCCTCCCTCCCTCTCTCCCTCCCTTCCTTGCTTCCCCTCTGTGTATAAAAATAAATAAAATCTTAAAAAAATTTTTTTTAAAGTCAGTTATTGAGGTATAATTTACCTATAGTCACATATACCATAATTGAGATATATAACTTTTCATTCCTTCCAAAAAGTCCCTTTTCTCTGCTTCGTTTTTATGACCACCACCATAATCAAGGTATAGAACACTTTTGCCACCCCCAAAATTTCCTCTCTGCTTCAGTTTTTTAAAATTCTCACCTGAGGAGTTGCTTATTGATTTTAGAGAGAGATGCAGGGGAAGAGAGTGGGAAGGGAGAGGAAGAGCGAAAGAAATGTAAACATTGATCAGTTGCTTCCTATACACAGTCCGATCAGGGATTGAACCTGCAACCTAGGTATGTGCCCTGAGTGGGAACTGAACATGCAACCTTTTGGTGTACAGGGATGGTGTTCCAACCAACTGAACCACCTGGCCAGGGCTATAGTTTTTAACAACTGTATTGAATTCAGTATATGGACTTAACTAAATTTTCCTAACTCACCTTTCATAGATTCATCTTCAGGTTGTTTCCAGTCTTGGGATTCAAACAAAGTGTAGTAGATACCTTCTAACATTAATCTTGGTGTCTTTTTATAGGTACAGATGTAGGGTAAATTCTTAGAAGAGGGATTACAGAATGAAAGGCTATGGAGCATTTAACATTTTTGGTAGATTTGGCCAAATGACCTCCCCAAACAGTTGGATTAATTTGTAGAGGAAAGGGCCTGTTACTCTATTAACACTGGGTATCACTAAATTTAATTTTTTGCTAATTTGATAAAGGAAAATATTACCAAAGTAACTTGCATTCAGTAGTGGGTTGTTTTTCCTCTCACTTTAAAATTATGTTAGGCCTTGGCTGGTATGGCTCAGTGGATTGAGTGTTGGCCAGCGAACCAAAGGGTTGTGAGTTTGAATCCCAGTCAGGGCCCATGCCTGGGTTGCAGGCTAGGTCCGCAGTAGGGGCACTTGAGAGGCAACCACACATTGATGTTTCGCTCCCTCTCTTTTTTCCCCCCTTCCCCTCTCTAAAAATAAAGAAATAAAATCTTAAAAATAAAATCACATCAAAAAGTTTACACACACAGAAAAACCCTAACTCATGTTGCTTATGCTTAAAACCACAATATAACAGGAAATGTGAATGGGCAAACTTTACCTTTATTTCTATTATCCCACTATAAATTTCATTTTCTGCTCATCTCTACATACATTTTCGTAATTGTACATTTTAATTACCCTAATACCATATGCATAGTTTGTGCATGTATTATTTTGTTTTGCTTTTTAAAAGGTCACTTCCTGAGTATTTTTTGTTGTTATTCTCAGAATCTTCATCCTTATAGTTGTATGTTTCTTCATTTTTTTTGGCTATGATACAGTTCAATCATTCTATTTCCAAAACTTTTTATAGTTTTTCACAGTTAATGGACAGGCTTCAGATACCATATTTTAAATCAAAAGTTTTTTTAAGACATTTAAAATTATTTCCTTAGGATAAGTTTTTACTAGTCTGATTCTTCTGGGTATAAATATACCAACATTGACATGATGATAGAATTTTATCATTTTAAATAGTTTCTGTCACTTCATTGGGAATTCAGTAACTTTTCTCTGAAGAAGGAAGCAGTTGTGTGTCAATTTGCTTCTGTGCTTTCTTAATCTGTTTTTCCTCTGTTCAATCTTTTATTTTTTTTTTTTAATTTTAACAGTTTACATACTTAGTTTCAGTTACAGCATAGTGGTCAGACATTTGTATACCTTACGAAGTGATCACCCTAATAAGTCTAGTATCCATCCTGCACCCTACATAGTTATTCCAATATCAGTCATTCTGTTACTCCCTGTGCTCTACTTGTATCCTCACGACGACTTTTATAACTGGCAATTTGCACTACTTAATCTCTTCGCCTTTTTTTGTCCATTCCTCACCCTTCCCCAATCTAGTTGTTTGTATCTGTGAGTTTGTTTCTGTTTTGTTTGTTCATTTATTTCATTTTTTAGATTATATATACATGAAATTATACAGTATTTGTTTTTTCTGTCTGACATTTCTATTTGCATAATACTCGGTCCATTCAGTGTATTTTTCATTTAAAAAAAAATTAAAAGTAGCTCCACCTAGTGTGGCTCAGTGGATTGAGCACTGGCCTACAAACCAAAGGGTCTGATTCAGTTCCCAGCTGGGGCACATGCTTGGGTTGAGGGCCAGGTTCCTTGGTGTGGGGTGTGCAAGAGGCAACCAAACATTGATGTTTCTCTCCCCCTCTTTCTCCCTCCCTTCCCCTCTCTCTAAAAACAAATAAATAAAGTACTTAAAAAATATTATATGCTACCTGTAAAGATTTCATACCCACTTTCCAGAGGCAATTAACCCACTGTTATTTAGTAAATTAAATTTTTTAATTGATTTTTTTTTTCATAATAGATGATTTGCATCAGTGGTACCCAACATTTTTGGCACCATGGACTGGTTTCATAGAAGACAATTTTCCATGGGAACAGGGCTGGTGGTAGAGGGGGATGGTTTGGGAATGGTTCAAGCACATTACATTCAAGCTGACCTCCTGCTATGTGCCCGTTTCCTAGCGTGCCTGGACCAGGAGCAGTCTTGCCTGGAGGTTGGGGATCCCTGATTTACATGTTTCAATATTTTAAAAATATCAAACAATAATACAATGGAGACACCTTACCCTTTTCCCTCCACTACTCAGTTTCCCTTCTTGGAGGAGTTAATATTGTTAGATCCTTGTGTTCTTCTTTACGATACATTTTATGCATTTTGAGCAAGTGTATATATGTGCTTTGTGTTTGAATGTGTCTCTTTTGAAGTCACAAATGTTAGCATGCTGCACATACTTTTTTGCACATATTTTCTTAGATACTATTTGTGTTGAATTTTTTTTAATTTTATTTTAATTGTTCATGTATAGTTTTCTCTTTTACTCCCATCCCAGCCCACCCTGCATTTAATTTTTTGAAAATTAGATAATACACCCCTGGCTGGTGTGGCTTATTTTGTTTGAGCATTGTCCCATTCACCAAAAGGTTGGGAGTTCAATTTCCGGTCAGGGCACAGACTTAGGTTGTGGGTTCGATTCCCGGTTGGGGGTTCGATTCCCGGTTGGGGTTTGTATGGGAGGCAACTGATTGATGTTTCTCTCTCACATTGATGTTTCTCTGTCTTTCTCTCATTTTCTCTGTCTTTCTCCCCCTTCTTCTAAAATCAAACATTTTAAAACTTTTTAAAAAGTAGATAAGATAGGTTCATGGTTGAAAAATAAAGTATTGTAAAGACTTGGATAGACCCCCTTCTATCCTGCTATGTATCATCCTTCAGTGAGTCTTTATGCATTATAAAAGCAAGTAAGAAGGTATAAATATTATTTTCTTCCCCCTGTAACTCTTAGACTAACCTTTTCACATCTGATAAGGCAGTATAGAATAGATGTTGAGAGTAGTGGCTTGACCAGCTCCTTGCATTCAGATGTCTGCTCTGCCACGTATCAGCTGTGTGTGGGCAAGTTATTCAATTTATCTGTACTTTGCTTTGAATAGTAAATACTATTCAAATACATGGTAAGAACACTATTCAAATACATGCTAAATACATGGATTTGCTAGTAGTAGCATTTTTATTATTAAGGACAGTGACTAATAAAATACTGTCAAAGAATCAACCCTGGCTGGTGTGGCTCAGAGTGCTAGACTGCAAACTGAAAAGTTGCCAGTTGGATTTCCAGTGAGGGCAAATTCCTGGGTTGCAGGTCAAGTCCTTAGTTGGGGGCATGTGAGAGGCAACCGATCTATATTTCTCCCACACATTGACACATTGATGTTTCTCTCCCTCATTCTCCCTCCTTTCCCCTCTCTAAAAGTAAAATCTTTTAAAAAATAGTATCATGCCCTGGCTGGTGTGACTCAGTGTATTGAGCACCACCTGTAAACCAAAGGGTTGCTGGTTCAATTCCCAGTCTAGGGCACATGCCTTGGTTGCGGGCTGGGCCCCCAGTGGGGGTTGTGTGGGAGGCAACCACACAATGTTGTTTCTCTTTTTCTCCCTCCCTTCTCCTCTCTCTAAAAATAAATGAAATATTCTTTAAAAATATAGTATCAAAGAATCAGTATCAATTTTATTAATATTAGTGATATATATGGATATGGTTTAATTCATTTAACAGAAAAAGATAGGGTGGGGTTCATCACTTGCTTCAATTTTACTTATATACATTTTAGAAAACTTTGGGAAACAAAATTAAAGAAGTAAAAAAATATTTTGTCCCTTATTATGGCTTGATGGTTTTATGTTTTTGTACATATTTGTTTAAACTAAACATAAATTTAATGTAATGAAGGTGTCCCAGAGAAGGTGAAGGTAGAGATGGCTGCTAAGAATATAAACTTTTTTGCATAAAGCATCATATTTTAAAAGTGCTTTCTCATGCTTTTCCCACTCAAATGTGGTTAAAATACATACATATGTACATATAATATTTAGTTTTAGATGATGACCTTCCAATTTTAAAGTTTTAAAATTTAGGATGAAATCATTAATAACAGTAAAAGTTTTTAAGACAAGCAGTAGGCTGGAGGACTAAATTGTATTTCTATTTAGTTCACACTCAATTTTTTTTTAATAAAAAGATCAAAGGAAAAACCAAAGCTGTCTTCCCCTTCCATCTTCAGATTTCCACTACAAAATAATTTACATTCATTGTAGAAAATATAAAACAGAAATGCTGTACACACTGGTGTTTTTTGTTTGGGTTTTTAAACTTAGTTTCATGAATGCTTTAATATCATTAAATTATCTATAGTATTTGTAATATGTGCATCATATTCTACTGAGCACATATGCCATACTGAAATTTATCTTGTCCATACTGAAATTTATCTTGTATTTATTGCCTACTCAAGGGCATTTTAAAAATGAGCTGTATCAGTGCACATCTGGTAGATAAATGTTTTTGGGCATATATGTTTTCCTATAAATTCTGAGATGGGGTTATAGGGTTGCAGGATATGTACTTTTTTCATGCTCCAGATAGTTGCTATCTCCCTACATGCTTGCCAGCATGGGGTGTTGTCTTTAGGTAGGTCCATGCCAATTTGGAATGTGAATTACTCCCCTTCTGATTTAGTGCAAATTCTCTTTCCTTGCCGCTAGAATCATCTCTTCTTCTTCTCTACTTCCTGTTTTCCTATTCTTTTATATCCTTCCTCCTTGCCACCTAATACTTTGTAGAAACTGGATTTGATGCAGGCTAGAGAAGAAGTTGTTTCAGGTGCTATTTACCTCACTCTTCACCTGCTTATTACTGTATAACATGTTCTTGGAGCTCTTCTTGTATAGCACCCAGTTTTTCAAAGAGATTTCTCTCAGTTTTGTAGATTGTGATTTTCACTTTTGTGGTTTTTAGTGACAGTTAATCTAATACATTGTGAAGTGACCCCATGTTCTAGCACAGTGGTTAAGAGAGCTATCTGCATTCTTGTAGACCAGGTTCAGATCCCAGCTCCTGTTCTTATTGACTGGTGTTGGAATCTAGGGTATGTTGTTTTAACCCTTCCAGTCCTTCTCTTTTTTCACATTTTTCTCATTTTTTTCAAAATGGAGATAATGGTAATATTTTTCTTAGGATTTTGTTAGGATTTCAAGAGTTGATACTTAAAAGCAATCAGTATATTGTACATCATTTAGTAATTACTCAGTAGGGTATCTTTTCTTATCATCTCATCTGATGTGTATGAATGAAGCAGGGATTAATTTTCTCATTATTCATTTGAGTAAATGGGATCAGAAAGATGGGATACTTTTCTTGTCATCACACCTAGAAAGTGGTAGTGTCTGAATGCGAATGTAGGACTTTTATCTCAGGAACTACTGCCTGAGCAGAACTACTGCTTAACGTAGGAAAACTAAAGTTAATGACAAGAATTTAATTGTGCCTAATAATTAGGATAATACAAGAACAGGATGAAAAGTTTAAAAACCTTTAGATACTGGGGCTTGAGAGGTACAGCTCCAAAAAGTCTTGACTAGCCTACCAGCAAGTAGGTGAGAAGATGTAGTTCCTGAGCATCTTGGCATGGAAAGAGAGGTTGCTATATATATCCATAAAGATCCCAGACACAAAGACCAAAGAGTCTTTAAAAAGTTTAAGAAGACTAAGCTCTAGGATCAAAACATTTAATAGGTTTCTGTACTTTGATTCAAGTAGAATGGAGTCTTGCTTTAAATATATATGACTGACTAGGTTTTTATGTTAACTTGTTTCTGACAGGGCATGGTGCTGATGTGAAATGTGTAGACTGGCATCCAACAAAAGGGTTAGTTGTTTCAGGAAGTAAAGATAGTCAACAGCCAATCAAGTTCTGGGATCCCAAGACTGGCCAGAGTCTTGCAACACTGTAAGTGATAGGAATCCCACCTTGGTCCCTAAACAGGGAATAAAGCTGCTTGTGTTCTTTTAACTTTTGGCTTTCTCTCCTCATGTATTTTGAAAAGGTGGTACAGACAACCAATATATTTTTATCTATAGCTTTCTTATTAATTAAATATGGTTTATCTTGTAATTCCTAATGAAATAAGGATTGATTTTTATTCTGCCTCAAATGTAAATGTACATTTAGTTTGGGTGTCTCGGGGTGGGGTGGGGTAGAGATTGAGAAGGAGGTGGTCATTACTATTCTGACTTACTGTCCCTCATTTAAACATTTTAGCATTGCAAGGAGTTGATGTTTATGTCCCTTACTAGACATACAGCTCAGCTTTGTCCCTCTCACTACATCTATTTATAGAGAAGTTTTTCCTTCATTTTTGAATCAGTTCTCATTTTTTTGTCTTAGGTGCTTATTTTTGATTCACCTAATACAATTTTCTCTTTGAATTATCTGTAAGCATTCACAGTGATATGAATATGTTGTTAATGTATTTTTGACCAAGCACCTATATTCTGGTCCTTCTTATTGGGAAAGAGTCATATCCAGAGTGAGCAGGTGGGAGCAGGGCTGCCATGTTGCACACCTCCAATGTCCAGAGTCAACTTGAATGCCTTGGGAATGGTGCCTTGGAGCTGTGCATTGTGCAGGCTTCGGCTTGTTGCAGAGTCTTAGCTTCAGATTAACAAATGAACAGTCCCATGCTCTTTTCTATGTTTTGTCTTAATGAGAGGAGCTTCATTAAATTTTTAAGATTTAAGGAGCTTTATTGAATAGTAATTTACATGTTCAAATACTTCCTCTGCTTCAAAGTTAAACTTGCAGATCCAGCTGAAGCTCTGCTGCTATTTTAATTGGTTTAAGAAAACAGTGCTTAGATAATGGACATTGTTTCTGTCATTGACCTATTTATTTCAAATATACTTTTCACTGTGGCCCTATAATGTTATTGTTTCATGCTTTATTACTTCTAGGCTAAGCCTCTTGAGCCATGTGCTTTTCAACAGAAATGGCCATTATGTGGATTTAGACTTGTTTTGCATTCTTACATTATTTTCTTGGTACTTTGTTCCTAGTCATGCCCATAAAAACACAGTGATGGAAGTAAAGTTAAATCTCAATGGCAATTGGCTACTCACAGCATCACGTGACCATCTCTGTAAACTTTTTGATATCCGAAACCTGAAAGAAGAGCTTCAAGTTTTCCGAGGTCATAAGAAAGAAGCCACAGGTCAGTGGCTGTCAGATATGCCTCTCATTCTAACTATTGCCTGTAGCATTCTAAAGTCCTGATAATTTTGTCTTTTCCCTATGTTTGTGTTTTATAGCTGTGGCCTGGCATCCTGTTCATGAAGGTCTTTTTGCTAGTGGAGGGTCTGATGGCTCTTTGTTATTTTGGCATGTTGGGTATGTAACACTTACTGTGTAAAGAAGGTGTATATTTTATGAAGAGAGCACTTGAAAGTGTAAAACATGACGACACTTGTATTTTTCCTGAGTGTTCATATATCCTGTATCACAGACTTCCTGCAGTTTTCCATTTTGGAAACCTAGCTTGGAATAGAAAACTTAGCACCTTTATTTTTGGATATGGAAGTCATTAGGAGTGAATTAAGAGTGTTGCTTATTGGTGAAATCATTCTTGAAGAATTTATCCCTCTGAATTCTTTTGGTTAAAAGAATGTATTACTGATGACAAATCAATACCCCTGAAATGTGGAAATGACAGGATCAAAGTAACAGGCTTTGGTAGCTTCAGTTTGTGTTATACTAAAATAAATTTTTTAAAGTATATTTCATTGATTATGCTATTACATTTGTCCCAGTTGTTTTCTCCCCTTTATCTCCCTCTACCCTGCACCCTTCACCCTCCAGCATTCCACCCCCTCCCTGCCCCGTAGTTCCTGTCCATGGGTTGTACATGTAAGTTCTTTGACTTCTCTATTTCCTATGCTGTTCTTAACCTCCCCCTATTTATTTTGTATCTACCATTTATGTTTCTTGTTACCTGTATCTTTCCTCCCATTATCCCCTTCCCCTTCCCCACTGATAACCCTCTATGAGATATCCATTTCTGTGATTCTGTTCCTGTTCTACTTGTTTGTTTAGTTTTTGCTCTTGGTTTTTAGGTTCAGTTGTTGATAGTTGTGAGTTTATTGTCATTTTATAAGTCCTTTTAACATTTCATATAATACGGGCTTGGTAACAATGAACTCCTTTAAACATTACCTTATCTGGGAAGCACTCTGCCCTCCATTCTAAATGATAACTTTATTGGATAGAGTAATAGTAGATGTAGTTCCTTGCCTTTTCATGGCTTTGAATACTTTTTTTCCACCCCTTTCTTGCCTGTATGATTTTTTTAGAAATCAGCTGACAGTCCCATGGGCACTCCCTTGTAGGCAACTCTCCTTTCTTCTCTCTGCTTCCAAGATTCTCTCCTTATCTTTAGTCCTGGGCATCTTAATTATGATGTACCTTGGTGTGTTCCTCTTTGAGTCCAATTTCTTTAGGATTCTCTGGGCTTCCTGGACTTCCTGGAAGTCTGTTTCATTTGCCAGATTGGGAAAGTTTTCCATCATTATTTGTTCAAATAAATTTTCAATGTCTTGCTGTCGCTCTTCTCCTTCTGGCAACCCTATGATTCAAATGTTGGAGCACTTAAAGTTGTCCCAGAGGTTCCTAAACCTCTCCTCATAGTTTTGGATTCTTGTTTCTTCATTCTGTTGTGGTTGGATGTTTATTTCCTCCTTTTGTTCCAAATTATTGATTTGAGTCCCAGTTTCCTTCCCTTGATTATTGGTTCCCAGCATATTTTCCTTTATTTCACTTGGTATAGCCTTTATTTTTTAATTTTGCAAACGAACTGAATCATTTCTCTGAGCATCCTGATCACCAGTGTTTTGAACTCTGCATCTGACAGCTTGTCTATCTCCTCATTGCTTAGCTCCTTTCCAGTGTTTTGATCCGTTCTTTCATTTGGGCCATGTTTTTTTTTGTCTCTCTTTTTTTTTTTTTTTTTGCACCTGTTACATTGTAAGGGGTTGGGGACTTGGGTATTCATCAGGGCAGGGCAATCCTCTGTGCTGTGTTGTGATGTTGTCTGTGGGGAAGAGGTCAAAGGGGGAACAGTGCTGCTCGCTGTGCTCTAGCCCCACTTTCCTTCACTTCCCTTGCTTCCCACAAGCGGATTGTGCCATTTCAGATGCTGATTCCCAGGTGAGTGGTCCTATGTACATTTTAGGATCCCATGGACCTCTCCAGTGGACTCTCTTGCACGACTAGGAGCCTCTCCTGCCTTCGCAGCCCTCACAGGATTTTTATAGCCAGAGGTTTTGGGTCTTTATTTTCCTAGTCATCTAGCACCCATCTCACCCTGCATGGATTGCCACCTTGCTGGGTGTCCTCTGCCTAGCGGCCAGTCTCCATCCCTCCTACCAGTCTGGATGAATGTTTCTTTAACTCCTTGGTTGTTGGAGCTCCATGCAGTTTGATTTTTGGTAGTTCTGGTTGTTTATTGGTTTTAAATTGGTTGTTATCCTTCTTTTGGTTGTGTGAGGAAGCAAAGTGTTTCTACCTATGCCTCTATCTTGGCCAGAACCCTGATTGTTATTGTTAAAATATATATTTTTTAATAACTGTTGTGAAAAAGGTTTCTTTCTGTGGTGCTATTACAGGGTAGAGAAGGAAGTGGGTGGGATGGAGATGGCCCACGAAGGAATGATCTGGAGTTTGGCTTGGCATCCTCTTGGACATATTCTCTGCTCAGGTTCAAATGACCATACTAGGTAAGCTTTATATAAAAATGACAAGGAATTACTGTATTCATGGAGCTGAAAGAAATAAGTGTATACATTTTTTTATTGAAAGATTGGTGTATTAACTTGTAGTCCCTTTATTCTTAGGAACATTTTTGTGATGGCTTCTAAATACATACATTATAAGAAAAAGATTGGGTATTGAATATGACCTTGTTATTCAAATTTTGTTTTGCTTTCTGATCAAAAAACAACTTCCTGAATTTTAAATTTTCAGAAGAAAAGCATTATAAAATTGTGTTTACCAGGTGACTGCTTAGTACTGTTAAGTGCTCAGAAATACACTGAAGTCATGCTACTCTCCTTCTCCTATTCACTTTCTTTTATTTTGCAGTAAATTCTGGACTCGAAATCGGCCAGGTGATAAAATGCGAGATAGGTATAATCTAAACCTATTACCAGGAATGTCTGAAGATGGAGTAGAATATGGTGAGGCTCTTGCATGTGTATCCTTCTTTGAAATCGGATATTCTGTTAAAGCATGTTAAGTATTTACAAAACAAATTTTAGCTTTACAGTTTGTTGATTTGTAAATCACTAATGGTAGGTTTCATTTTTATAGATGTATTAATTTTATTGGGCCAGTACATTTATCAAATCTGTGTTGACACTGGATATATTCCTATTTATAGATGACCTTGAACCTAATAGCCTGGCAGTAATTCCAGGGATGGGAATACCAGAGCAACTTAAATTAGCTATGGAACAAGAGCAGATGGGTAAGAAAAGTTATACCTATAAAGTTTATTTTTATAAAATTTTATAGATCTGTTTCTTATGTTCATGATACTAAATTATTTTATTATTTTGGCATTTGGAAATGCTAAAATGATCTATGTTGAGAAATGTTGATGTAAGTAATATAAACTGCATAAGATTTAAAATCTACTCTTCCAAAAATGGGTTCATTGATGAAGTGGCCACTTTCATTTCCTTGACTAATTATTTATCTTTATGATTATAGGGAAAGATGAATCAAATGAAATTGAAATGACAATTCCAGGTTTGGATTGGGGAATGGAGGAGGTGATGCAAAAAGATCAGAAAAAAGTACCTCAGAAGAAAGTTCCTTATGCAAAACCTATTCCTGCTCAGTTCCAGCAGGTGAGTGGCTATATCTCATTCATGCATTGGAAGTTGTGCTTGGTGAGTCTGATTGAAGTTCAGAATATGTTTCTCTGGATTATCTTATCTGTTGAAGATAATTCTGTACTATAGACTCTTTTGGCGCATTTTTTAGATATTTCAGGCATTCTTAGACATAGTTCCCATCTGCCACTTTGCAGTTAGTGCTGAGTTTGTTATGAATTTTCTCTAGATCTTTTATTCTTACCTACTTACTATCATCCATGCTATCAGAGGAAGGAGGAAAAAGGCATGGCGCAGAGAGAGTATGTTGACTTTCTCCTACATTGTCTGTCTTCTGTTTTATTTGTCCCTCAACACAAAGTGTGTGTGCCCTTTTAAAGAGGCAGGCAAGCTTTGCATTCATAATAACATGCAAGATCTTATAGCTTTTGTTAATTTAGTAATTTCTACCTAGTAATGTGCTTGCCAAATTCCATTCCTGTGTCATTATGAATTAGCATTAGAAATAAAGACAATATATCAGGTGAGCCAATTTGTATTCAGGAAATTAGAATTAGCCAATGACATTATAGAATGGTTTTCTCATTCTGTTGTTATAACTTACACATCTAGGGTGTATTTTAATACTTTCTTGTTTCCCGAGGCTTGGATGCAAAATAAAGTTCCAATTCCTGCCCCAAACGAGGTACTGAATGACAGAAAAGAGGATATTAAATTGGAAGAGAAGAAAAAAACACAAGCAGAAATTGAGCAAGAAATGGCCACCTTACAGTACACTAACCCACAGCTTCTGGAGGTATGTGCAGCTCTTTAGGGGGATTCAAGATGCTCAGAGAAAGTAGTGATAACATTGTTTATTGATATGCTCATAAGAAGGGATGGGAGTCTCAAGTGGATCTGAAGCACTACTGTTTCTTACTGGTATGTTAGGGAGCTAGTTTCTAGCCAGATCAGTTAAGCAGTGGGTAGATCTCAGTTAAATATATGTTTCTAATAGAAAAGATAAAGCCAACATAGTTTAAATTGGAATTCACTTATTTATCCACAGATAAAATAATTTTTCTTTCTCTGTCAGCTTTAAGGCAGGTTGTTTCCTCTTAATTTTCCTACTTTGACAGCTACCAATAATGATATAACGTTGGTACATTATTGGGCTTTTCCTGGTCATGATAAATAATGCTGACTGCTGTGTCCCAGCACCTCACTAGAGTGAGTCCGGAGGCCTGAGTGCCCTCTGGATTATTTGAATGTTACATGGACTCTAATTACTGTTGTGGTGTTAAGAGGTTAATGCCTCATGTTTATTCTGAGGTACCCCCAATGAAATAAGTGACAGCAATATTGTCATCTTCTAGGGCTCTGGCTTATTTTTCAGTATGCTTTTTCTTTCTTTCTTTCCAGCAACTTAAAATTGAAAGACTTGCACAGAAACAGGCTGAGCAAATTCAGCCTCCTCCATCTGGTACCCCTCTCCTTGGACCCCAAACCTTTCCAGGACAAGGTCCAATGTCTCAGATTCCTCAAGGTTTTCAACAGCCCCATTCATCTCAGCAGATGTCAATGAACATGGCGCAAATGGGGCCTCCAGGTCCACAGGGACAGTTTAGATCCCCTGGACCTCAGGGACAAATGGGACCACAAGGTCCTCCATTGCATCAGGGAAGTGGAGGGCCACAAGGATTCATGGGACCACAAGGGCCCCAAGGCCCACCCCAAGGGTTGCCAAGGCCTCAGGATATGCATGGGCCCCAAGGAATGCAAAGGCATCCTGGACCTCATGGCCCTTTGGGACTTCAGGGACCACCTGGACCACAGGGTAATTCTGGTCCTCAAGGTCATATGGGTCCTCAGGGTCTACCTGGCCCACAAGGTCACATAGGTCCCCAAGGCCCACCTGGTCCCCAGGGTCACATGGGCCCTCAGGGGCCTCCTGGTACTCAAGGTATACAAGGGCCACCTGGTCCCAGAGGAATGCAAGGACCTCCTCATCCTCATGGGATACAAGGTGGGCCAGGGTCTCAGGGGATCCAAGGTCCTGTGTCTCAGGGACCTCTGATGGGATTGAATCCAAGAGGAATGCAGGGCCCTCCAGGCCCTCGAGAGAATCAGGGTCCTACTCCCCAAGGGATGATGATGGGCCACCCGCCTCAAGAAATGAGACCTCACCCTCCAAGTGGACTACTGGGACACGGCCCTCAGGAAATGAGAGGTCCGCAGGAGATGCGAGGCATGCAGGGGCCTTCACCTCAAGGATCAATGCTGGGCCCTCCCCAAGAACTGCGAGTGCCTCCAGGCTCACAAGGTCAGCAGGGGCCGCCCCAGGGCTCTTTGGGACCTCCACCTCAGGGTGGCATGCAAGGGCCCCCTGGACCTCAGGGACAGCAGAACCAAGGAAGAGGGCCACATCCATCTCAAGGGCAAATACCATTCCAGCAACAGAAAACAGCTCTTCTAGGTGATGGGCCGCGGCCCCCCTTCAATCAGGTATTATTTATTTGCAACTTGTGGGCATTACACATTGGGAAAATATACTCTGCGCTGAGGTGACACTTTGAAATGCTGTGAAAAGCAGTCACAGCCAATACAAATGTCTCTCAAGTGGTGATACTGGCCTGAGAATAGCAATACAACCAAAGAAGGAGATAATGATTAAATAGACCACTAAATATATCGCAATATGAATCTTTACTTCTCAGCCTGTTTTCTATTTTTTCTAGTAGGTGTTCTTTCATACGAGATTAACTTTCAATTGAATACAGTTTTTTTTTTTTTTGAATCTTTATGGGTACTTTACTCAGATGGTTGGTGATCTAAGAAGATGGTGCATTTGTACCCTAACAGACCATCTTAAATTCCATTTTAAAATGGCCCTTTTTGTAAGGAGAGTAAATGTGTAGGTAAGGGGTCTGTAATTCAGGGAAAAGTTAATCGGATTAAAAAAATTGCAGCATTTTTGCCCTGGGCAGTGGTCCTTAGCTGTGTTCATCTCACTCTGGAGTATAGTGGCTCAGATACCATCTTGAATTGCTTGCAGTCCTCCTGAGACACAAAGGTGGAAGGAAGTGTTTCTGGTCTCCTGGAGTCAGGGTGAGTCATACCTTCAGTTCCTGGAACAATAGCTTTTACATGCTCAGTTGAATACAGTTCCTAATTGTTCCAGGACCCCAAAACTGTGGCCCTGGGGAGGAAGCATGGGTGCCTCTCAGTCTGCCATGCTTGATTTTCTGTATCCTTTACTTTGTAGCATGGTGTTTCATGGGCCTGCCAGCAACAGAGCCACCTTTTATCTACCTGCTGAGTCTACTTTTAAAGATAGTATGGGTGTTTAACTCATATTTTCATTTCAGTGAATGCTTTTAGAGGGCTCTCAGTCCAAAATTACACATTTTATGATGGTGACCCTCTGGATAAAATTCTGTTCAAATTGTTTTCAGCTTACTTACAAAAATATTAACAGGAAGGAGTATTTCTGTAGAAATCTTCCGGGTCCTCTTTTTGACAATTCTGTTTTTCTCAGCCAAGTTTTATTGCCCATTCCCTGAGCTTGTGCTTGAGAGGTGATGTGGGAACAATTCATGTTGGTTGGGGAGAATTACAGAAAGACTACACAAGCATGGATGGATTTAACATTGTTCAGCTCTGTGGTTTTTATGTTCTTGTGAATTTCATAGTCTAGAAGCATTATTTGGGTGAATGAGTGAGTGAGCTAACGTTGACTCCCTTATTCTCCGTTCACTTGGAAGAGGACTTGCTGCAGATACTATGTGTGGAAAATACACTCTGTTAACACCTCAGAGAATTTGTAATGTGAGAATGACTGTCAGATTTACTGAATTAAAATAACTAGCTAAATAAGTAGATTATGTGTACTCTTCAGTAGATCTTCCAGAACCTGAAAATGTCATGGCAGCAGAGAATCTGATGGCATTTGAGTTTATCTCCACAATTTATTGTGCACTTTTCAAAATTTAGGATGAGTTTAATAAACCTAGGTTTACCACACTGAAATTGGTGTAAACTTTGAAGTGCTATATAGTTTATTGATACAGAGTGTACTTGTGTGTATTTATAATTTACATACCCAACCTTGTGGTAGTGAATTAACAGTTTTCATTTTGGAGGATAAAAACATATGAACTTTAGCTTCCACATTATGACTGAAATTACAAACATGTCAGATTCAAAGGGACAGGTTTGTTTTTCTGGGACAATTTAATAAGAGGTTTTACTTTATCATGTAATAAAAGATTTTATATATGGAAAGCATAATGCCTGTAAAGATTTAATTGACATATACAAATGATGGTAGAATGAATATGAAGGTTTGAAATAGGGTATTCCAAATCTCAGAAGTTACCTGATCAAAATCTTCGCTCATATTTTTATGCTGAAATCTGACATTCTTCACTTTGACCAGGTGAATTATTTAAACCAATTGTTTTAATTGGTTCAGTTTACTAGAATTGCTTTCAGGTGTTAAATGAACAGCATGAGAGATTTTGGTGAGAGTTATCCTTGGGTAAAATGGACAGAAAACGAAAGTATAGAAATGACTGGTATTGTTTATAACTATAGTGCTGTGCCTTATTAAGGCAACTCTTTCATGGAAGCTAGTTTGGATTGTGAAAAGAATTTTGCCATTGATGGTTTTGAAACTAAGCTTTGATAGTAGATCCAGTCACTAAATGCATTTTTAATATGTGGGAATACCTAGAGATTTTTGTGTGTGTTTGTCAACAGACCTGATCCGGGGTCACTGGACAGTGTGAGAAATCAGAATTTAGACATGGCTAGAGAAAAATACAGAATATGGGGACTAAGGACAAGGTTGTGTTTCAGAACAAGGGGATTAAGAGTATCAGAACAGCAGGTTTGTATGAGACAGAAGCTGCAAGAACCAAATGAATCCATCAAGATCCCAGGTGACTGAATGGCAGTGAGCAGTAGCTTGCTGAGGACAGGAGTCTGGAAGGTAGAGGTAAGGGAGGTGAAAGGAGAAAGCTCTTGTGAATACCTTGCTCATTAGGAGCCCACCCCTTTCTTATTCTCCCACTGCTCCTTTTTCAAACCCAGCCCTGGTATCTTGTGAAGAAGGTTGATTTTCTGTGGCTGGGAAGGAGCTGTGGATGTCAGAGCACAGCTTATCTGTCCTGGGAGATTGCCACAGCTTTCCTTTGCCAGGAGTTCCTCTATGCAGAGTGTTGTCATTATGTTATGATTTCTGACTTGCTATTGAGGTTTTGCTTGAATAACAAGTAAAGATCTAGCTTTAAATAAAACCTATAAGCAGGTTTAAAATATGTTTCCTTTTACTATGGTAAGAGAAATATCTCCTTTTCCCCAATTTAAAGACAGTTTTGCTACAATGTCACTAGCTATATTTATTGCTGGAGGCTTTGGGGCGACCTAATGTTTTTATCTTGTCACATTATAATAAAATTGCTATTCATGAAGCACAAACCTATGATTTCACATCCCCGCTTTAAAAACATCTTTTCAGGAAGGACAGAACACAGGCCCCCCACCCCTGATACCAGGCCTAGGGCAGCAGGGAGCACAAGGTCGCATCCCCCCTCTTAACCCTGGACAAGGACCTGGCCCTAACAAAGGTAAATATCTGTTTAGCTGAATAAGAGATTGTATTTTACCACCTTTGGATAAATCTTACAATAAATAGTTGTATTGGTAAATAATTGAATAGAATGATCATTTGCATCTCTAGGAAAATAGGAGCACAGCCATTTCAGGTAATAGCTTTGTCTTATGTTGCTTTCATTCATAAATTTGCTTCAGTTAGCCATAAATGCTGCCAGAGGGAATAAGCTCCTCACTACTGGATGCTGGTGGTAAGACACTTGGATAGCCCCAGCAACATGGCCTGGCCCTGGTGGCCTTGTCCATTTTCAGGAATGGGAGTGAGGCGAGTGCTCATCCATTGCAAGTGCATCTTGCAGCAGCTGGAGAGCTGAACTGATTCATAAATTTTCTAATGGGATAAAGAATTCAGAGATTGTAACAGTTCAATACCATCTCATCCTCCCCCAAAATTGTGTCAAGTTTTGAGTTATTTAGCTAGTTACATTGTCCTGTACCATTTGAAAAGAAGAGAGCATATAGAAAGCACAGAGATGAGGAAATTAAGAGTTAATTTTAGTAGTTGAAAGAGCATGTGCTGAGAACCAGAGTCCCAGTTTCCTAAAGAGTTAAGTTCTCCTAGCATTCCCTCACACCCACCTGAAGAGCTGAAACTTCCTACAGTAGTAAGTGGACTGCAGGCTGTTGAAGAGTTAGGGGATAGATAAGGACTGTGAAGGGAGTGTGGATGCAGGGAAGTCAGGAGGTGGAGTTCTTATATCAGTAGGAGGACACAAACCAGAGAATGTGAGTACTATGGAGATTGCATTTCAAAGAACTTCACTCCTTTTCATTTTAATTGGCTAAACCCACAGCTCCCTGTGATACACCTTAGGGTTCTTGCCCCATTTTATCAGATTAAGAAGAGTCCTTGTTAGCATTTTTCAGCCTCAGGACTTTGGGAATTTAAAGCTTAGTGTTGAATGTATGTGATGTGTTCAAGATAGGTATAAAAGAATTAGAATAATATTTAATTTAATCCCACCTTATGGAAGTGGTGGCCAACAGGGTAAAAGAGATAACAAGCATCATGAACCAACCTTTGAAATTTGGGGAACCTAAGAAAGAAGAGTCTTTTATCCACAAGGTATAGGCGTCAACAAACTGAGAGCCTGCCTCTCTTCCTGTCCCCTACTCTATGTCTGTCCATCTGTTTCCCTCTCCTTGTTCTCCTCTTCCTCTTCCTATTTCTCTCTCTCTCTCTCTCTTTCTCTCTCTCCCTCACTCTCTCTCTCTCTTCCTTCATCTCCTCTTTTTTTCTTTCTTTCTTCCTCCTCTCTTTTTCCTCCCAGGGACCAAAGAGAGAAGGGAGAGCCAAGAAAGGGGCCCTGCCATCCCCTACTGGATTAACCAGTGCTGCCGCCCCATCACCGGTGGCCACATCCCTTCTAATTTCTAGTGGTGGGTTTCTTTCCTTGGATGAGCAGGGTACTTTTAAACAGATAGAGGTAATGGGTGGATTAATATACATAGGTAAGTCCAAATGGAATAATGGTCAGTGTCCTCAGGTCACATGTCTGCTGTATCTATGGTCACACCAAGTTCAAACAACATAATGTCAGAGATGAGCCATTAGCTGCAGGAATACACTGAGAGGTGAGGGTCCTATCTACCATAAGGAAACAAACCTAGGATATTTGCAAACTGGAGAAGACTTTTGCAAAATGCAGAGGACTGGTTTCATGGAAGAGGAAAGAACCCTTCAAATGGTCTACTTTTATGCTCAGATATCCAGGTTTTTTATACATGTTTGAATAATGAGTGGGTTTTAAATAGCCAAGAGAAATGAGCAGAAATGAAGGAGGAAGGACACTGGAAGGGCCAGAATTATGTTGCCTGCAATACCAGGAAACCAAAGAGTAAACATCATAGCAGTGCAGGTGGAGGACTTATGTTGAAGTACAATACTTTGTTGTTTCAGAGGCAGAGTGTCCCTTTGTATCCACTTAGTAGGAATATTTTAAATTGTATATTGACAGAAAATAAGTATTCATTTATAGTAGCTGATGAAGTAGCTCAGGATCCAGGAAAACAGATCCCTTCAATGTTAGGAGGTGAACTAAGTTAACCATCATAAGTTTAATTTATAGTCTTTTTCCATTTTTACTCAGTACTTTTACTATATTTCATATATTCATATATTTTTAAAAAATCTTTAGTGAGTTTCCAAATACTGTTTGCAAGGAATGGTAATGATATTATAGATGAGGAATATCATTCATAGAAAGGGGCAGAAAAAATGTTCATATAAACCTTAAAACTGATATATAGCGAGGTTGTTTGGTTACCAAGCAGTTATTAAGAGAAGCCCATGGTTCTGTGTGCCTTACAGAAGATTTTGTTAAGAATCAAAGTGTGAATTAACAAATCAAGTAAATGAACTATGGGTTAAAGGAGTGACATCCTAGATGGTGGTGGGTAGCCCAGTGTTGTGATGGGCTTTGCAGGCCCTTCCTTGTTAAGTGTGGGGCTGGGTGGCAGGGGTATGTAGTGCCTGGCTTGGCTTCCTGGCCTGCGCTGTGCATTTTCTCCTGTCTCCTCCCTGGGTGTGGAGCAGGTGGGCAGAATGAAGTCACTGAAAGAATTAGGGCAGGGGAGGAAAGCTCAGTCTTATTCCTGTGAGGCTTTATTTTCTAAATAAGTCACTATACTATAAGGTGAGTGCATTTGAGATTAGTAATTTGTCCTAGGTCAAGGTCCTTAACTCTAGCGAGTAATGAAGTGCAAATCTTTACCACAAAACCCTAGTTCTATTCATTTTATAATGCCTTAGAGACATTTGTCTCCTAGTATGCTGAGAACCAAGGAGGGAAAACATTCTAAATAAAAGAGTGCCTTCTAAAACATTATGATGCTGAAAAACAGACTTGTGTTGGCAGAATTCCTGGAAGACATGGTAAAAGCAGCTTTGTTTCCCATAGGTGACTCACGGGGCCCTCCAAACCATCACATGGGCCCACTGTCAGAGAGGCGGCATGAGCAGAGCAGTGGTCCTGAGCATGGTCCAGACAGGGGACCTTTCCGGGGCGGCCAGGACTGCAGGGGTCCCCCTGATAGGCGTGGCCCTCACCCTGACTTCCCTGATGACTTCAGCAGACCAGACGACTTCCATCCTGACAAGCGCTTTGGCCACCGATTACGTGAATTTGAGGGGCGAGGAGGACCTTTACCACAAGAAGAGAAGTGGAGGCGAGGGGGCCCCGGGCCTCCATTTCCTCCTGATCACAGGGAATTCAGCGAGGGAGATGGCCGGAGCTCAGCCCGGGGCCCTCCAGGTACATGGGAAGGCCGCAGACCTGGAGATGAGCGATTTCCCCGGGATTCTGAGGACCCACGTTTTCGAGGGCGCAGAGAGGAAAGGTGGGGCAGATACTTGTGTGTCTATTTCTTCTTCCCTGGAGCTTTTTATCTTTTCTTTTTCCCACAAAGTCCCTTCCTTTTCACTTCACTTCTAGCCCTACCCTCTTTGTGTTTTGCAGTTAGACTTTAAAAAAATATATATGCTTTTTAACATTTATGTGGTTCTTTTGTCTTTATAATTTAAAAATCATTTTTTGCTTATCTTTTGTTTATTTTAAAGTGATAGGAATATATATATATTCTGTAAAGTTTCTTGGGTCTGATTAGAAATCACCAGGTTCTCTTGATTAGAATAATGAAATCATACAGATATCTAGATTAAGAATAAAGAAATTGTTAAATAGTATTTGTGAAATTGCTTAAAGATCCTAACAAAATGAAATCAAACTGAAAAAATAATCTTGCTTTTAAAGTAGGTCAAGGTCTGGCTCGAACACTTCACTTGCTCCGAGTAAAAACAGAATACAAGAAATATGGAGGATAAAACAAATAAGAATATGTAATAAAAACAAGAATTAGTGAAATTGCAAGTGAAATTCAATAATCAGTGATGCTAATTGAGTATTGTGTGCTAGATGGCCCCACTTAATTGTTATAGTAAACTATGAGATAGGTGTTACTGTAAGCATCTTACAGATGAGGAATCACAGTGCCCATGCTGTTCAGCACTTCTGCCTTCACCGCTTCAGTGTTCCCTCCCATGTCCTTTCCCATCATAGCTCTCACTAGTGTTGTTAGTAGGTGACTGAGTTAAGGGTTGGCAATTCCCATCCTCATGGGATGTATTAGAAGAGAGTGGCTGTTAAAAGGACCATGAGGGTGAAGAAAGGGTTAAGGAAAGCAACTATCAGAAGGGAGTTAAAAAAAATTTAAGGGCTCCCAATTTTCATAAGGGCCTTTATTATATCCAATATTCACTCTGAAATGGCTTTTTATATCTGCAAGTGCCTCATTTCCAATGGCTTTGGCGTCAGTATGACTTTGATTTCTTGAGTCCCTGCATCTTGTGCAAAGGCTCAGGTTTACTAAGCCTCAATTTGTATTATATTTCATCTGTTGGTTACAGTCTTGCAGCCTAAACTCTTATGCTTTTTACAGCTTTGTGCTGCTCTTCATATATGGCAATTGTTCCTTTTGTGCATGCTATTTCCTCTGACTGGGACTCAGTTTCACAAATGTTTGTGGCTCTAGTTAGAGCTTTCCTCCTGTATACCCAGTTCCTTTAAACTGCTTTCTTTTTCTTCATAGCACTCAGTGTTGTGTGACACTAAGTAATATATTTATTTCTTTATAACCCATATCTTCTAGAAGCACCACACCTTTTGAAGGGCAGGGGCTTTGTTCATCCATCAGGACCTAGAGCAGTAGTGTTGTCATAGTAGGTACTCAATAACTTGAAGAAATGAATCTCTTCAATAAGGAGAGGCATTTGAGAGAGGTCAATTTATTAGGAGCTCAGGCTGCCATAACTAAATACCATAGACTGAGTGGCTTAAACAATAGAAACCTATTGAGTTGGCCAAAAAGTCTTATGCTTTTTTTCCTATAAAAGACACATTTTACAGATGGGGGAGCACAGTGAAAATTTTCATTTTCACCAATAACTATCGATTTGGATATTTTGAGTATGTCACCTGTCTCCCACTATTGGCTTCTAGTGGGCAGAGGCTAGGGGATGCTGCTAAACACCTTCCAATACATAAGACAGCCCCACAACAAAGAATTATTTGGTCAAAATGTCAGTAGTACTAAGAAACTTCACAAACCACCTTTGACACGTTTGATCATTCACAGCATGTTCAGTGTATGGACATTGCACAAATCTTTTTCTTTTGCATTTTCAGGTATGTTTTTACCTTTCTTGAAATAATAAAGCATAATATGCTGAAAATGTTGCATGTTTTCTTCCATCTTCAATATTAAAATGGCTGCACAAAAACTCACCAATTTTGATAAGATTTTTTTATATGCACGCTGGTATAACAGCTGTCACAATACAATCTAACAAAATTGTTTCAAATGAAGTTAAAGACAATTAAACTCTACCAGAGCCATCATATGGAAAAAGACATAATGGACTTTTTGGCCAACCCAATATTTTCTCTCAGTTCTGGAGGTTGAAAGTTCCAGATCACGATCCAGCAGGATGGGTTTCTGGTGAGACTTCTCTTCCTAGCTTGCAGTCACCTTCTCCCTGTGTCCTCACATGGAAGAGGGAGAGAGAAAGCTCTCCCTGGTGTTCCTTCTTATAAGGACACTAATCCCATAATGAGGGCCCTACTCCAATAATCTTACTTAACTCTAATTGCCTCTCAAAGGCCCATTTCCAAATAGCACATTGGGGTTAGGCTTCAACATATGAATTATGTGGGGGGACATAAACATTTAGATCATAACAGGAGCTGTTTTCTAATTAGGGAAACATGGATTCTCTCTCTCCCCTTTTGGACTAAAGAAGAGTCCTGCTGTGTTTGGGGCTTCTACCCTCACTCTGTCTCAGGAAAACATTGCCCTCTGCTTTTACTCTTCCTGTTCCACTCATCTCTTGGCCACTTCATCCTCACTGTACATTGTTATTTAGCTAGTGTTCTGGTCACGCCCCCTTTATTTGCAGGACCATGATTCATAAGTTACCCAGGGCCAGAAGAGTTATTGAAAAGATAGCTGAGTGGTGGAGTAGAAAAGGGGAGGATCTTTTTATAGTAAAACACCAAGTAATAAATGTAGGAGGAGTGGCAGAATTAGAAAATCACTTCTTTTATAGCAGTTAATGTCACAGTTGATTCAAGCAAGGATCATCAGTGGATGCTCAAACCATTGGGTAAAAGATTGTGGGGAAACAGGTGAGTCTCACACCTCACAGATCACTTAATTGCAAAGGAGAAAATGTGTCTTTGCGATAGTGAAAGTTGGTTGCTGCACCACATCATAAACAGTGAGACAAATTGGTGTCACTGAGAAGATATAAGTAGCTTGGCCAAGAATGAGGAAACAATCAGAAAAATTCAAATTGTGGTCCATTCTATAAAATACCTGGGTGGACCTTTCAAAAATGTCAAGATCACAAAAGATAAAATATGGGAGGGTGACTGTTCTAAATTATAGTACAGCAGAGAGATATGACTACCGAATAACAGTGTGTGGTTATGATTGAAATCCATATTTTAAAACAAATGGAAAGGACATTTTTGAAGACAACATTTTGAAAAGATGAATGAGACTATAGAATAAATAATATTACATTAGGTTAGTAATAGTATTTATAATATAGGAGAAATGGTGTTCTTAGAAGAAAGTATTGTACTGAAGTATTCAGGGCTAACGCATCACATTCCAGCTGATTTTAGAATGGTTTAAAAATGAATTTGGAAACAATTGAATAAAGAGTACATAAAGCACATGTGCAAATTATAAAGAACTGATTAGGTAAAGGATATATGAGCTTGTACTGTTTTTTCAACTTTACTATAAATTGTGAAATTTTCAAAACAAAATGGGTTAAACAATAATTGAATGGAAACATGAAAAAGTAGAAGGCCTGGCCCAAAAGGAAGTCACGGACATGTGGCCCACGCAGACCATTCTCATGCCCCTACCACCTTCTGACTCTTTCCCTACTTTCTGTGGTCTGTTGGTGCTCTTTTGCTGGCAGGCCCTTATTCTGCTTCCCACAGGCTGCCACTGCTTCCACAACACTCTGGGCCAGTTTGGCTTCCCTGGTCCAGAATTCCTGAGAGACAGTGAAGTTGTTCACCTGCTAGGGCACCAGCCTGTTCATATGCCAGATGCCTACCTGTACACCAGTCAGCTGTGGGACAGGCCCATTGGAGAAGTCCATGGTCACCCCTGAGTAGAGACTGTGGGGTGGGCCAGGGCAGATGGCAGGATAGATGCCCCAGAATAAGTCTAGTACAGTTGGCAGGCATGAATCTATACTCTCCTTTTCTCTGATGATACAAGTATTCATTATAAAAATTTAAATGATAATGAAAACTTTTGGGAGGCAGTGGTAAAGAGCCTGGGCTGAAGGGCAGGGACTGGCTGAGTTCAGATGTGAGCACTTAGGTGTGTCCTTAAATAAGTGACTTAACCTCTCTCTGCCTTGTTATATTCATGGGCAGAAGAGAGTTAATCATGGTAGTAGTTTCATATGGTGGTTATGAGGATGAAATGGACTGAATAATATGTTTAAGGCACTTGACATATTAGCACTTAAAAAATGCTCACTACTATTTTTCCTAAAAGCCTGAAAGAAAATGAAAATAATTCTACATTCTGATGTTTACTTCCTGCCTGTTTTTGCCTGTAATATTGGGATTGTAAATGTATACTTTAAACAATGTACAATTTTACTTTGTTTTTCTCCCATTTAATGTGTCATATTTTTTAAATGCTTCTTTGAAACATGAACTTAGAGCTAGAAGCTGTTACATTGGGTGGACATTCTGCTGTTTTTCCTCACAGCTTCAGAAGAGGAGCCCCCCCAAGGCATGAAAGTCGAGCTGCCCCGAGAAGCAGGGATGGTTTTCCTGGCCCTGAAGACTTTGGTCCAGAGGAGAGTTTTGATGCTTCTGATGAAGCTGCCCGAGGAAGAGATCTCCGAGGACGAGGCAGAGGTGCCCCACGAGGTACGCTCTAAGGACGCTGGCTCTGGGAAGAGCAGAGATGGAGAGGTAAATGTTTGGGAGCACACCTGAAATAGTCTGTTTTGTTCCATTGTGTAGGAGGAAGGAAGGGTTTACTTCCCACTCCTGATGAGTTCCCCCGTTTTGAAGGAGGACGGAAACCAGACTCCTGGGATGGAAACAGAGAGCCAGGTAAGGAAGGAGAACTGCTTGTGGCTATGGTAACTCAAGACAAGTAGTTCAAGGACCCCTGGGGGCCTGAGACCCTCCTCCAGGTCCACCAGCTCCTCTTTTTTCCAACTCAGTCTCTACCTGAGGATGGATTGTTTCACAACCTTCACCCAACAGCATTCTATCACAGGAGATTAGAGATGGAATGCAGAAACAGATGGCAGAATCCAGCTTGCTTTCTCATTTCTCTATAAATGAGGCAGACATTTATAAAGGGATTTATCTAAATATGAAACAATAGCATTCTTTTCACTGAAGTGTTCTGTTTTTGGAAAATGTAGTGAAGGGAATTAGTTTTCTCTGTCTCAATTGCAAATATGGCAAATATTATTAGATACAGCTCTCATAAATGAAGCATCTTTGGGGTGCTCAGTCATTCTTAAGTTACTCTTTGAGTTACTGTGCACCCTAAAGAACTCCTGGGACTAAAAAGTTTTGAGATCCACTTTTCTGGACCTTACTTGCCTTTTACTTGAAGTGCTATGTCGATTTCTGATCTTGACTTGTTTAATGTATTCATGGTATGACTTATACCTGGCAGATATTCAGCAAGTGAGTGTTTCTAGCATGAATGATTGTCGGTTCTCAAGTTGCTATTTATTCTTAACAATATAATTTCCGTTTGCTGTAGGTCACACTCTAATATAATGAGACCGTCAGATTCTTAGTCTTGTCCATCTATGTTTCTCTTTCAGGACCAGGTCATGAACATTTTCGTGATGCTCCCCGCCCAGATCATCCCCCTCATGATGGTCATTCCCCAGCTGGCAGAGAACGATCCTCTTCCCTCCAAGGCATGGACATGGCATCCCTGCCACCCCGAAAGCGCCCCTGGCATGATGGACCAGGGACTTCTGAGCACAGAGAAATGGAAGTCCCAGGGGGTCCTTCTGAGGATCGAGGAGGCAAAGGTAAGTGGAGGCCAGTGATTCCAGTTCTGAGAACTGTGGATGCCATAGACCTGCCAAGAGGGCTGCAGGGGCCACTGGAGGCCTCATCTCCAGGCCAGCCCCATCCCAGGGTATGCCTATTCCACCTGTCCCCTCCTAGGGTGTCAAGAGTCCTTTCTCCCATTTCTACTCTCTAGGGCTTATGCTGTGTAAAGGCACATGTTCCGCAATGTTGTACAAATGCAGCTTGCTTGGGCTTACCCCACAGCCAGTCTGAGCTCTCCCTTGTGACTGCAAGCTCAGTGTCCTCAACTTGAGTTAAAGAATCTCTGCTTTATTCAAATTCAGCTCTTTGTCAGGGTGCCCAGCATGGTCTCTGCTGATGGACTTTCTCCGAGACTCCTGCTCTACCTGGCAAATGTGCTCCTCTGATGGCTGCTCTGAGCCCTGGAGGGTCTCATCAGTGGCAGATGGAAGTGCCCTCTTCCAGGTTCGCGAGTGTTTTTTTAGCATGGGCCTGGAAGGAACATACGTACCCACAGTCACAAACACTTTGGGGAACATTGTCTGGAAAAGACTGTTTTCAGGTGGTGGCAATAGAGTATTTCTAAATCTTAAAAATGGATCTTTATTTGAGTTGCAGCACTTTTAGGCAGGAGCTGTATGTAGCCTATATGCTATGGTTTGGAGGCTGCTGGAAGAACTGCCCATGGGCCCCAACTTGTGCCCACTTCCCTACCTGAGTCCCTGACAAAGTTCTGGCTTTTGTTCTTGACAGTTGTTTGGTTCTTAGAAAAAAAACCTCTCAGAAATTCTCATGTCACCAAGAGATCTCCCTATCCAAGCACATTTTGTTGATGGTCTGTATGGGCACTCAGGATACATTTGTAGGTCCTTGACTGCAGCCACATGGCTAGTGTGGAAATTACATCCCAGCTGATGACTTCTTTGCCCTTACACCTTCTGATGGGTCTAGGCTTCACTTTGTAAGAAAAGCCAAAATTATTCATTTGGCTAGCTTTCCTAACCTCTTTGTCTTAACTGGATTCAATTCCATTAAAAAATTTAAGACAAAGTAAAGTTCTCAATAATCTTCTGATAATGCATTATGGGAGATGTAGCCAAATCCTATCATCTCATGAAAAAAAAACCCTTTTTAAATGAGAATTTTAAAAAGTAAAGTTTGTGTCCAAATCTGGAATAAATAAAATAATCCCTGGGAGAAATCATTCTAAAAGCTAGTGTTTTTTTCTATGCTTTTGTTTTTCGAGAAATATATTATTTCACTATTTAAAAGGAAATCAAAAGTACCACAGTTGTGGGGTAAGTAAGCAAGCACTTGTTTTACTTTTAATTACCATCATTATAGTTGCTTCCAAAGTTTTAGTGCTTTTCAGACCTTCCCTCAAAGTACCTCTGGTGGCATAGGAGGGTGAAGATACACCTCCCATAGATTAGAGAAATGACCTAGTGTATCCATGACTTCTAGAAGGTGCTCCATCTTTATCTTTTGGCTTCCTGTTGTCTGTCATAAAGCCTTGGGGAACATATGTTTAGTTGTTGTGGAGGGGCATGGCTACAAGCCAGGATGGGAGTGAGACTGTGGTCAGGAAGATGGTGGAGGCACTTTTTGTGCTTCTAGTTCTAGTGTCAGAACTTTGTACTAAAGAAAGACCCAGAAGTGTTCTTCTGTCATCACAGAATAAGTTTGTACCAGGAGTTATCAATAGTCTGATATAAAAAAGTCACATGTGAAATCATTGTTTCCTTTCAGGCAGAGGGGGCCCAGGACCTTCCCAAAGAGTGCCAAAGTCCGGGCGTTCCAGCTCCTTGGATGGAGATCACCATGATGGATACCACAGAGATGAACCTTTTGGGGGCCCTCCAGGCAGTGGTACCCCTTCTAGAGGGGTCCGGAGTGGCAATAACTGGGGTAGAGGGAGTAACATGAACTCTGGCCCACCAAGGCGAGGAGCTTCAAGGGGTGGTGGAAGGGGTCGGTAGAAGGTGGGAATGAGTACCCCTCGGTATCTCTGGACAGTATTTAATAACTTCTTGTGGACTTAACAAGAGAAACAAAAGGAAACCTGCACCTTGTAGCCCTGAACTCTTATTCTGGGGCAGCTGGATTCCAGGAGCCCCTAATGAGGTCTTCAAGATGAAGAGACTGCTGCTGGTCATCCAGAGTAGCTGGCTTTTGTCCTGTATACCCTCACTGCCCCAGCTCCTACATTGTTTTGTGAAGATAGAAGCTGGAATTTTATTTTATTATTTTTTTTAAATCAGGAGACAAGAAGCACCTCCTCCACAAATTTAAGTTCATGTCCAATTGGAAATTTGTTTCTATATGTACAGTTTGTCAGAAAAAAAACATTGTTTTTGTATGAATACAGAATGTGATTTATGCAAGAATTAACAGAAAACAACTAGTTGTGAAGTGCTTGCCTTAAGGAAATCCTTAGTTTCTATTACATCCAGTCTGTTGAAGGGTATACAATTAGTGCTTATACTTGTAAGCATACTTGATGAAATCTCTTAAGTCAGGGGTGTCCAACTTTTTGGTGTCTCTGTGCCACACATTAAATATACTGCAACATGTAATCACAAAAAATTCTCAATGTTTTAAGTAAATTTACAACTTTTGTGTTGGGCCGCATTCACAGCCAACCTGGGCCACATGCAGCCCCAGGCTGCTGGTTGGACACCCCTGCCTAAGTCATCTAAATTAATTTCATCTGTGAACTTTTTGCTCTGGCAGATGGAAAAGTATACTCCAAGAAAAAAATATTCTGGTTATCCAAGTAGGGGTTCTCCCTTAGGTACATCTAGTAATCACCTTAGACCTGAATTGCCTTGTTTCTGACTAGAGGAATTTGATGCAAGCCAGAAATTAACATGTATATCCTTCTGACTACTGTAAATCAATTTCACAAACTTTAAATTGAAGACTGGGACAAATGTTTGAAATAATTTTGCAAAACTTCAATAATTTCTTTCTTCCAATACTAACTCGGTGAAAATACCAATGTTTAAGGCACAGGATAGGTCTAACTTAAAGTAAGGCAGGAAGTTCTTACTTTTAGTTTTAAATACAACATTTGGCCCAGTTTGGATTGGGTGCCAAAAGTTCAGTTTGAGATAACTCCATAATACTCTCTATTCTGATCCTTACTTTTTTTAATGGGGAGAAAGCTTTTATTATTCAAAGGTAAGTCCTTGGTGTCCTTAACACTGCCAGTTTCAGCTTCACATTAGAGACAAGTCTGCTTGGCACACTTAGCACTGGATGTCTCAGTAGTTGCTTAGAAAAAAAATCGCTTTTCTAAGGGATAGTTGGACAGTATGTAAAAAACTTAACTGGCTCTCTAGTAATGTAAAAAATGGTAAAAGCTAAGTTATTTCTGCAGAGAGAAAGGCAATCATATTGCTTTTCGGGTATTAGAACCTATAAACTACAAGTGAATGATTTTCACTTTATTTTGAAATTAAAGACATCTTAATTATTAGCACCTCTTTGTAAACACGATTAGGAAACTCAACATTGCTTTAGGTGTGTGGATATTCTTTTTTTTTTTTTTAATGAAAAATAGAGGCATTTATTGAAGAAGATACAAGGTACAAGAAACATTGTACATAGGACAATGACGCCTCAGTCCCCTTCAAAGTAGGCACCTCGGGACCTCACACAGTTCTCCCAATTGCCATCAGCTGCCCCATTGTATTTTTCTGAATTTCATTGATAATCTGAAATCTTTTCCCTTTCAAAGGTGATTTAAGTTTGGATATTCTTTATAGCCCTCCACTGGTACATCTTAAAAAGAAGTTGTCATTAATTCTGAAGCTGAAAAGGGATTTAGAGACCAAACCATGATCAAAATTAGGCTCCTTTTTGAGATTTATTTGGTAAGAAACTTTATCATCTTAACAGTTTAGGGTTTAACTTTAAAATAGTACCTCAGTAAGCAGATACCTAGATCACATTTTGAATATGAATTCATTTAGGAAAAAGTGAAATCTCTACATTATATATTTATGAAATACTTAAGAGATACACATTTTAAAACATCATTGTCAAAATATGTTGTGCTTTGAATTTTATAAAAGCTAGATTTTCAGTGTTGAATTCTTGAGAAAATGTTGTTAAGTAACATCAACATAAAATGTGCTAAAATGGTAAAATCTTCAGTTGTGAAAATTCTAAAGAAATTTAGAAGAGATTTACTAGGGGGTAGAAAGAGCAGCCAATTGCACAAGACTTTACAGTTAAATAAATCACTCCCTGAAAACTGCATTTGCTTTTACAGACACCCTCTTGGTTTTTCCTTTTGAGGGCAGAACCATATTTACTGGTCCAGGAAGAAGGCAGTATTTTTAAAGAACACTATGGGAGGTGGGTGCATGAAGTAACCTGTAAGTCCCCTGTGGATGTTGGTCACTGTAGTACCCATCAGGACCTAATAAGTTTTGAGAATGAATGAAGAGGCAGTGCTCTACTGCTGCCTGACATACTGTTTAGGCAATACTGGACTCCAGCCCCAGAGAGCAATTTTCAAATTGTGCAACCCAATTACAGAAAAGTGGTTCTCAAGCTTAGCTGGAAATGGGTGATTAAACAGATCTGAGGTTTGGCTCTTCAAGTAATTTTGATGTGAACTGAGAACAATAAAACAATTTTAAAAATTCTAAATACATTTTACATTCTAGTTAATATGTAACTAGTGACAACACATAAAGTGGTAAGGACTAATTAGAATATTCAGCCCATACTTTGTGGCAATAAATTAAGGTGTGCAATACAGTCATTTAAGTGCTGAATCTAAAAGAAGGAAATTTGGCAATTAGATATGAAAAGCATCTTACATTATATTAGGATTGGCTTACAATGTCTAAGTTAGTTTTAAAAAGCAGATAGTAAAATTAAGAATTTTGATTAGACTGGTTTCCATCAAATATGTAGTACGTAGAATTCTTTCTCCCAGGGGTCCCTCACCACAGTTCTGCCCAGGAATCTCTCAGCACCTTTACTGGATACCGTGATTCTTGGGGCAGAACATGTCCTTTTAAGGTCTATCGCTTGTCTTTGCTATCAGTGAAGATTTTTAGGTCCATCGCTTTCATTATTAGTACAACTTTCCTCTAACTTTATAAGGCACAATATTTACGATTTCGCCAAAAGAAAAAGAGGTAAAGCCTCTTTAACTAAAATACTTATAAAAAATCAGGTGGTTAAATTTCATGTTTAAAGCGATACTATTATGGATCCACCTCACGTTGAAGAGAAAATAATTTTCAACAGCCAAAGAAGACAAGCTGATCTAAAACTAAAACCTACCACTGAATTGTTAATATAAGGTAAAAGGAAAATCTAAGTCAAGTCACAAGGGCAGCTAATTAGAGGCATTTTTTTTTAATGCTGCGAGCTTACATTTACTGTGGTCTTACACTGACCAAAGTTAATGCAAAAGCAATTCATCATGTTTCACAGCACTATCACCAACTCAAGGACCAAGTCTCATTTTCAGAGCAAAAGCTACCGAGTGTGGAGGAGAAAGCTGAAATTGACGATCTTTCGAAACTGCTCTTATCTGTCGCTCCATGTCTACACAGGATGGCACGGTGAAAGCGGTCTCTGCCTGCGTGGTCTGGGAACCGGCAGCTGCGGTCCTTGGCTCAGGGCGCTGGCGCCGGCTTCTCATACTGGTAGTGTTTTGGCGAGGCCGGCACTGGAGCACGTCCGCCCCAGCACTAAGCGAAGTGCAGTGCCGGCGCCTCGAGGAAGCAGGTCAATCAAGGCAGCCAATAGCGCGGCCACCTGTGCGCAGGCGCCTAGCGCCGTGAGGAACGTACTGCGTAAGCCCAGCGCCGCGTACAGGGTAGCGCCCAGCGCAGCCACGTAGAACATCACGATCCGCGAGGGCGCCTCCTCGCAGCGCAGTAGACTCTTGTACGCTGCCCCGCCCCGCAAGATCGTGCCTCCAGCCAGCGCAAACGCGGAGCCCAGCGACCAGAGTATCCCGAACTTGCGGGCACGCAGTAGCAGCGCGGGCGCGTAGAGCGCGGCCAGGCCGAAGCAGAGCGTGGCCAGTAGTAGACACACGCCGCTCGCCGCCAGCTGCTGCGCGCGCGTCACTTCGGGCAGACATGCCAGGCCCGCCTGCGGCCCCGTGATGTTCCGCGCCCACTTCCAGCGCAGGGCTAGCCACGCCCCTACTGTCCTGTCTCCCGCCTCGGTTTTCTCTGCCTTTTCCGTGGTGAGCAGCGGCTCTGTGGCCGCCTGTCCGCCCGCTTTCCCCTGCGCCAAGTAGTCCTGCAGTTCGCGGTGGATGTCCGCCATCTTGGGCCGAGAGCTGCATTTCACTTCCGGCTCTGTGGTGACGGGAGCTCCTCTCCCCTCCACCGCTGTTGGGCTGTGGCGCAAGGGGTGGGGCCTACAGCCCGAGTGGAAGGCTGTGATTAGCCCCGTGCAAACTCAGTTGTCGCTACCACCTAGGCAGGAGGCCTCACCTGCCCAGTGCATTTACCTTCCCAGCGCCGGACTTTGTTCTTTGGTGTGAGCGTTGTTGCGGCCTGAGCAAATCATGTCAGCATTAAAATTAAGTTGGGGGCGGGGGTTGGTGTGGTTATAGAAGGATGGTGAGGGACTCGATGGAACTATTGGTATCTTTATTTTTTGAATATAAATTTGAAGATATATTTGGCTTTATTAAATCATTTGTGATTTGGGCAGCATATCATCTGGCAGTCATAGAGGTACTCTTGTATTGCCTGTATTTTGACTTTATGGATGTCAGTATCCTGGTTGTGTGCTTTGTAGTTGTACAAGACATTACAATTGGGGAGACTGGGTACATGGGATGGTTGTATTTCTAAAACTATGCTAACTTCCAATTATGTCAATAAGTAATTTTTTAAAGTTAAGACATGCAGGACTGGAAACGCAGATTGTAACAAGCTGCAGGCAGATCTGTTGAGAGTTTGGGTAAGTTGTATTTATTGGCAAGGAATAAAAAGGTGGGGGAAGTCTAGCAGGAGGCTAAGTAGTCAATTCATTGGCTTGTGTATAGGGAGAGCTTCTTGACGATGTTCATTGGTAGGAAGTACTTTCTGGTCTGTGTAGGTCAGACCTTTCCTGGAAATCACTTTCTCAGTTCTTAAGTTTTGTTTTCCTGAGGGTACATGTGTGAAAGTCTCCTTTTCATAGCCCCTGGTTCTATTTTAGATTGAAATCCTTCATTTGATAATAATAGTGATCATGCTGATCACTTACTGTGAGCAAAATCATTAAGATGGCTATTATAAAGAAAAAAGTTTTGGTCAGATGTGGAGAAATTGGAATGCTTATACAGTATAAGGTAGGAGTATAAGATGGTACAGCTGCTGTGGAAAACAGTATGGCAACTCCTCAAAAAATTAGAGATATAACTACCATGTGACCTGGTAATAATTCTTCTGGGCGTATATTCAAAGAATTTGCCCTGGCTAATATGGCTCAGCGGGTTGAGTGCTGGCCTGCCAACTGAAAGGTTGCTGGTTCAGTTCCTGGTTGGGGCACATGCCTGGGTTGCAGGCCAAGTCCTCAGTTGGGGGTGTGTGGGAGAGGCAACTGATTGTTTCTCTCACACCTCCATGTTTCTCTCCCTCTCTTTCTCCCTCCCTCCCTTCCTTTCTAAAAATAACTAAAAAAGGAAACAGAAAAAAAAAATTAAAGCAAGGTCTTGATGGTAGCCAAAAGGTATAATCAACTCAAGTGTCTGTCCACAGATGAATGACTAGTAGTTTGTACAGACAATGGGATATTAACTCAGTGTTAAAAAGGAAAGAAATTCTGACACACAACATGAATGTACCTTGAAGACATAGGCTACTAAGTGAATAGGCTAGTCACAAAAAGGCAAATACTATATGATTCCACTTGTGAAGTACTTAGGTCAAATCACAGAGACAAAGTAGAATGGTGGTACATATGATATTACCTAATCATTTATACAGCTGTGAGATGGAAGATGGATTGTTCTGCTCAGTGTCCAGATGAGGAAGACTGAAATACCAAGAAGTTAAATAACGTACCCAAGATCACTAAAAAAATTGCTGATAGGGCAGGTTTGTGAGTTGTGAGCTTCCCTCTATATAAAGAGGGCTTCCCTGTTAATAGTATTATATAAAGCCAGAAATACTCTCTGGTTTGATTCCTACACTGATAGAAGGACATACTAGAACAGTTTCTTGCTGTGGTTGAGTGGCTCGATCGCAGCATTGTTGTAATGGGTTGTGGGTTCCATCCCTAGTCAGGGCATATTTAGGAGTCAACCAATACATACATAAATTGGTGGAATAACAGATAATGTCTTTCTCTAAAAATAATAACAAAAACCCTTCCTTGGCCCTATTTACCTCAGCTACTGCAGCAAATTTCATTCGGAGTTTATATACTCAGTGTCTGTTTGCCTCCATTGTCCCTTGACTCTATTGTGCCAGCAAAACTATTTTCGACAGTCACAAAATACTTCTGTTGCTAAGTCCAGTGAAAGTTTCAAACGTTACCCTCCTTAAACTTCCAGGAATATTTCACACTGTTGCTCACCCTCTTTAATCCAACACATTGCTTCCAGGACAGCACTCAACACCAGTCGCACCATTTCAAATCTCCTTTGTTTGCTCCTTTTCCTTCTGACTCCCAAGGCATCTCTCTCTTTTTTTTCCTTGGCGCTTCAAAGAATGATATAAATGGAGCCATTTTAAAATGGAGTGGGAACTCTGGCAGGGTGGCTCAGTTGGATTGTTGCCCTGTACACCAAAAGATGGATTCAGTTCTTGGTCAGGGCACATACTTAGGATGCAGGTTTGATCCCTGGTTGGGGCAGGTAGAGGAGGCAACTGATGGATATTTCTCTCTCCTCCCACCCCTTCCTCTGTAAAAATCAATGAATATATCCTCAGATTTAAAAAACAGCCCTGGCTGGTATGGCTCAATGGATTGAGTGCTGGCCTGCTAACCAGAGGGGTCGCTGGTTCAATTCCCAGTCAGGGCACATGCCTGTGTTGTGGGCCAGGTCCCTGGTTGGGGGTGTGTGAGAGGCAACCAATTGATGTATCTCTCCTCTTTCTCCCTCCCTTCCCCTCTCTAAAATTAAATAGATAAAATCTTAAAAAAAACAAAACAAGTAAAATGGAGCAGTAGCTGCTGTTCAAAGGGGGCAAAATATCCTTTAGACTGAGCCTATAGCAACATCGTATCCCAAAGAACTGTTTGCAAAGACAAGAAAGCAGATATGACTATCAGACTGAAAATTAAGAACATTCTTTAAAATTAGTGCCACCATGTTTATTCACAACTGTAGAAATGCCTTCTATGATGATGTATTTGATGTAATTGTTTCCCTTTTTCATAAATGCCCTTTACCTTTGCCTCGTAATTGGAACAGTAGTTGCAATGCTGCCCAACACAGTGCTTCCCAGACATTCTTTTGAATCTCAAAAGAAATGCTTGTTGACTCTCACTTTGGTTTTTTATTTTTAGGTTAACATACCTGCTATCAGATATGGGATGTAAAGTGGCCTCGTGACCAGAAAGGTGACCTAGCCCTGAGCAGGCCTGCCTTGGGCTGGCCGGTAGTGTGTGGGTTCTTGACTTCATGCAGGGAAGATTTCACAGCACAAGTTCAGGTGATTTTTAGAGGACATTTATTAAAGCTGGGAACAGTGAAACAAGGAAGGGCCTAGGTTAGAAGAAGCAACAGGAGAGGGACTAGGTGGGGGAAATGAGCCTAGGCTGGACTGTATTGGCTCACTAAGAAGTCAGAGAAAAGGGGGCCTTGGACACAGGTTTAGGCAGTTAGCCTGGAATGAGCTGCTGCTCCTGTAAGGTTGTTAATATTCCACCGAGGAAATAATGGTAATCAGTCCTAAAATGGGCAATACAGAGCTTTATTGGGAGGTCGCGCATCTGGATGAGGTTGTCCGGTCCACAGGTTGGGGCTGAGGAAGTCGTGCCCGAACCTAAGAAGGGAAAGAATTTTATACATGCAGTTGGGGTAGTACTCATCGTGGCAGCTGAGGATTGGCCCTTTTATGCCAGGTGGTGGTGTATCATTGGTTGATCCTTTTAGGCGTGAGTTGCTATGGTGATGTTCCTGGTTTTGTCCACTGCTCCAGCTATTTTCATCTGGCATCAGCCAGCTTTTCGTGGGCTTCAGCCCCTGGTGGCCATCTTATCTCACCATGCCCGACCTAACATTCCAACCTCTTTAATAGGATAAGGGGCACTGGTTTTCGATCTGGCTACTTCCTGCTGAACAGGGGCATAGAAGGGGGGGAAGGGGGTCAGAGGTCGGATGTTCCGTCAGGAAGGGGTGAGTAGTTCTGGAGTAACATCTGGTTAAAAGTAATTCGGGAGGCTTTGCGAATTCGTTCCTGGAGAGATTTCAGGAAACGGGCCAAACATTAGTAGCATACAGATAATTATGATGGGGCCTATGATGGGAGCCAGGGCGGTGAAGAGGAAGGAACGCCACCATGGGGTCAGTGTCTCAAGAGCCATGGTGTCTTTACACCATTTATCTCTGTGGTCATGAAGAGTATT
The DNA here is from genome assembly GCA_004027475.1 of Anoura caudifer. Lineage (NCBI taxonomy): Eukaryota > Metazoa > Chordata > Mammalia > Chiroptera > Phyllostomidae > Anoura > Anoura caudifer. The sequence goes on from PVKU01004124.1 coordinate 98,775, forward strand.
GATATTTTCTTCTACTGGGCCACTTTCGTTTATACAAAAGCAGCACTGTTCTTGCAAAAAGAGACATGTTCCCCCTTTCTCTGCCGTAAGCAGTTGTTGTGCTCTGCGATTCTGGAGAGCGACCTGGGCAACCGAGGTTATTTGCCTTTGTAGGGATGCTAGGGGCGTGGCTGAGGCATCAAGGGCCTGTTTCAGCTCGGCCCGCAAATGGTTGGTGGCCTGGAGACTATGAGTGAGTCCAGCACTGCCTATTCCTCCTCTGCTAGAGTTGTGGTGAAGGTCAGGCCTACTAATATGGGCAGGAAGACGGCTCATTTTTCTAACCTTCGGGTTAGATTACCCCTGAGTTCCCCTTCCCCATAGTGCATCAGCTGAGGGGTCAGCATGACCGGCAAGCATGGGGAGGTTGTAGAGGAGTTGATGGTCCTTAGCAGGGTCCCATTGCACCAAAAGAATGTACCAGAAGGACTGGTGGTGGTCCTGGTTATGGGCACCGTCTGGTTACAGGAGGAGCTGCCAGTAGTATAGCATACCTGAGGGGTATCCATTTGATTTTGGAAGAGAGGGACATCTTTAAGAGAAAATGGGATAGGTGAGGTAATGGTGTTGAGAGGAGCAGGTATTGGAACGGTCCTGACAGGAGAGCGATCAAGAAATGCACACAGAAGGTGGATAAAAGATTTAAATATAAGCCGTGACACCATTAAAGTCCTAGAGGAGAACGTAGGCAGGAAAATCTCAGACATTTCGCACAGCAACATCTTCACTGATACGTCCCCTAGTGCAAGGGCCATAAAGGAAAGAATAAACAAATGGGATCTCATCAAAATAAAAAGCTTCTGTACAGCTAAAAAAAAAACCAGTATTAAAATAAAAAGAGAACCAACTGTATGGGAAAACATATTTTCCAGTGATACCTCAGACAAGGGTTTAATCTCCAAAATATATAAAGAACTTACACAACTCCACTCTAAGAAGACAAGCAACCCAATTAAAAAATGGGCAAAAGACTTGAACAGACACTTCTCCAAGGAGGACATACAGAAGATTCAGAAACACATGAAAAGATGCTCGATAACACTAGCTATCAGAGAGGTGCAAATTAAAAGCACAGTGAGATACCACTTCACACCAGTCAGAATGGCCATCATAAACAAAGCAACAAACAACAAGTGTTGGAGAGGTTGTGGAGAAAAGAGGACCCTAGTGCACTGTTGGTGGAACTACAGACTGGTACAACCACTATGGAAAGCAGTATGGAATTTTCTAAGAAAACTAAAAATGGACCTACCTTTTGACCCAGCAATCCCACTGCTAGGATTATAACCTAGGAACTCTGAAACACCAATCCAAAAGAACCTATGCACCCCAATGTTCATAGCAGCACAATTTACAATAGCCAAGTGTTGGAAGCAACCTAGGTGCCCATCAATAAATGAATGGATTAAAAAACTATGGTATATTTACACAATGGAATTCTATGCAGCAGAAAGAAAGAAGGAGCTCCTACCCTTCGCAACAGCATGGATGGAACTGGAGAGCATTATGCTAAGCAAAATAAGCCAGGAGGTGAGAGACAAATACCATATGATCTCACCTCTAACAGGAACCTAATAAAAAAAACAAACAAACAAGCATAATATAACCAAAGACACTGAAATTGAGAACAAGAGAGGAGAGGGATAGGAATTTCAAGGGAAAAAGGGAAGGGTTTAGAGCAACAAGTATGAAAGACACATGGACAAAAGTTGGGGGGGGGGTGGAAATGGGAGGGAGCTTGGGAGGGCTGGGGCGGTGGGCTGGGACGGGAGTAGAAGACAGAAAACTACAAGAACAATAAAAATTAAAAAAATACACACAGAAAGCAGTCGCTGATGTTCCCTATGTCTGTGACATTGAAATGTTGGATGCCTTGCCATATAAGGTTTAGCCAAGAGAAGGGGTCTTCCTGCTTTTTTGAGGCTATGTTATCGTCTAAAGCCTCTTCATGGGTGAGGATTTCATTGGTGAGATTGGTGATGTCTGACAGTCCAGGAGACATAGGAGTGTATGTTCCATATATAACAATGTCACCCACTGGTTCTGCATGGTGAATAGCCCATAAATTTTACCCATGACTCCTTTTTCCCATATGGGATTCAAAGAGTCTTGAATACTGTATTTCCATATCTGATCTCTTGCCCATTCAGTATAGGCACATGCATAGTATGGGCACCCTCCATATTTTTTAGGCCACCAGTAGCACCAATATTCAGGCTGGTTGTGAAGGAGACACATAGCGTGCCAAGTCTCCCAGCTATCAGAGAGGCTTTTGAGGCTATTTGTGGAGGCACTGATGGAGACAGGCTTAGAACAGCTGGTGGGGAGGCAGTCAGCTGAAGCAAAAGTGTGGGTAATGACATTCTGGTCTTTGGTATAGGTTTCGCGAGTGAAGAATCTCCAGATATATTTCTTTTGTATTTTAGGAGAGGCCCCTGCTAGACATGGTGGGGACAGGAGGAGAAGGAGGAATATCTGTAGGGTTTTCATCTGGAGGGTTAGGCTGCCAGGTAAAATGAACCCAGGTATTGCCTATAAGCTGAGCTGACCACTTCTCTGAAGTAGGGGGTAATTTAAGGTGAGAGAGGTGGACCCACAATGGCTGGCCAAGTAATTTTGCCACCCTGGGGGTGGTGAGAATTACAGTATGTGGTCCTGTCCACTTCGGTCAAAGTGGTTCGGGCCTGAGCTCTTTCAGTAATACTTGGTCCCCACGCTGGAGGGGAGTAGTCGGTCCCGTGTCTGGGCTTTCCCCAATTGGAGGGAGGACTTGGTCAGCATGTTCCCAGAGGAGATGCCAGAGCAGGGAGAGATAAGGTAAATAAGAGGCCAAAGGAGGAGTATGAACCGGTAAGTTGTTGTTGATTAAGAAAAGGCGGCCATACAGGAGTTCGAAAGGGCTGAGCCCTGTTGGTTCATGTGGAGCCGCCCGAACTCTAGTGAGGACTAGAGGAAGTAAAGAGGGCCAGGAATTCCTGGTTTCAAGAGTGAGTTTGGTCAGATGTGTTTTTAGGATTCCGTTGGCATGCTCTATGTTACCAGACTGAGGGTGGTGTAGAATGTGGAGTTTCCAATTAATGCCCAGGAATGCAGAGACCTGCTGCACGATTTGAGAGATGAAGGCTGGGCTGTTGTCAGACTGGATGGAGGTAGGAAGTCCAAAGCATGGAATTCTGTGGCTGAGGAGGAAGTCAGCCACTAATATCCGCCGTTTCTTTCACCTTAGGGTGGACCTTGATCCAATCTGAGAATGTATCAACAAAAGTTAAGAGGTAGCGGAGCTTTTTATGAGGAGGTATGTGAGTGAAATCAATTTGCCAGTCTTGTCCAGGGAGGTGGCCTCGTAACTGATGAGTTGGGACTTGAGGCTTCATCCCTCCCTGGGCTGACATCCTGGAGCACACATCCCACTTGGAGTGAATTTCTTTGATCTCTTGGAAGAGAGTAGGGTGGGTGAACAGAGGATCTAGAAATTTAAAAAGGGCTTTTGGGCCAACATGTAAAGTTTGGTGAATTTCCGAAAGGAGTGCAGTAGTCTGTCCTTGAGGGAGAGCGATCTTGCCCCGAATGAAAACCCATCCTTAACTCCTGAGGCGTCCGCCTTGTCTCAGGAGTGCAGACTGCTTCTGGGGAGTATAGGTTGGACAGGTTGTGGTCATCAAAAAGAGAACTGGATGTGGGGGGGTATGTGCTGTGAGTTCTCGGGCTACTGCATCTGCCTGAGTGTTGCCCCGAGATATAGGGTCTTGTGGGGTTTGATGGCCTTTACAATGAACTACCACTATTTCAGTGGGCAGATCTATGGCTTGGAGTAATTTTGAGGTAAGAGAAGCATTGATAATGGGGGAGCCTTTGGTGGTGAGGAATCCCCGTTCTTTCCACAACGTGGAGTGACTGTGGACAATGAGAAAGGCATACTTGGAGTCTGTAAAGATTGTGACTCGCTTGCCTTTTGCTAGGGTGAGGGTACCGGTAAGAGCAATAAGTTCTGCTTGCTGAGAAGTGGTGCCTTCAGGGAGCCTATTAGCCTCAAGAGTTTCAGTCAGAGTCACAACAGTGTAGGCTGCCCGTCAGCAGCCATTGGCCCCCAGCACTGAGCTGCCATCTACAAATAGGGTAAGGTCTGCTGCGGGGAGCGGTTTGTCGGATATTCAATCTAGAGGCTGGCCCAGGAGATCTAATACTTCTGAGCAGGAGTGAATAGGGTCTATATCAGTGGTAGGAACTGGGAGGAGAGTGGCAGGATTGAAGTGAGGAGAGAGGCTGAGGGAGAGGGCAGCCCCTTCAATGAATAGGAGATGGAATTCCTGAAGGCGGGAGGGACTCAAGGGAGAGAGAGCTCGGTGCGAGAGTAGGTCCATAAGGCGGTGTGAGGAGAAAACAGTTATAGGTTGACACAGTAAGTTTAAGGGCCTCTTTGCCTAATTCAGCGGCACTACCCAGGGCCCAGAGGCATGGCTGCCATCCCCGTAAAGTGGGGTCTAGCTGTTTGGACAGATAGGCTACTGGGCAGTGGGTTGGGCCCACAGGCTGAGCCAGAACTCTGACTGCAACTCCCTGTCGCTCATCAGTGAATAAATGAAAGGGGCGAGTGGGATTAGGGAGACTGAGGGAGGGAGCCTGTAACAGAGTGTCCCAGAGAGTCACAAAAGCCCTCTGCACCTCTTTGAGGGAAGTGAGAGGACCTGCCGGGGTTTCTTTGGCAGCCTCATATAAGGGCTTGGCTAATAGGGAGAAGTTGGGGACCCAGTGTCTGAAAAAACCAACTAGATCCAGGAAGGATAGAATTTGATCACCCGTGGTGGAGGGCTGTAGACTGCAGATTAGTTGAGTACGATCTGCCGTGAGACTCCGCAAAGTTGGAGTTATGGAGAGGCCTAGGTAAACTACTTGTTGGTTTGAGAGTTGAGCCTTGTTGGGGGATACTTGGTATCCCCTGTCTGCCAAGAAATTGAGGAGGAGGGCAGTCTGTTGCTTGGAGTCCTGCAGGGATGGGCTGCATAGAAGTAGGTCATCCACGTACTGAAGGACCATGCTGAGAGTTAAGTCACGGGAAGCGAGATCTTGGGCCAAAGCCTGGCCAAATAAGTGGGGACTGTCTCGAAATCCCTGAGGCAGGACTGTCCAGGTGAGTTGCTGGGACAGGGTGGTATTGGGATCTGTCCAAGTGAAAGCGAAGAGAAACTGGGACTCAGGGTGGAATGGGATGGTAAAGAAGGTGTCTTTTAGATCTAATACTGAGAAACAGGTGGTATTAGGTGGGATATTGGAGAGGAGGGTATATGGGTTGGGGACAACAGGGTGTATCGGAATGACTGCTGCATTGATAAGTTTAAGGTCTTGAACTAGTCAATACGCCCCAGGTGGCTTCTTGACTGGGAGAATGGGGGTATTGCATGGGGAGTTGGTGGGGATTAGGAGTTTTTGACTGAGGCGGCGAGTGATGATGGGTTGTAAGCCTTTTGAGATTTGTATGTGAGTTGGGAAATTGGAGTCTTGAGCGGAAAGTACCAGGCTGCCCGAGCTTAATGACAACTGGAGAGTGATGGGAAGCTATGACCGGAGTAGATGTGTCCCATACCTGGGGGTTCACAATGGAGGGGGAGATGGGAGGGTTTGGGGGAAGCGTTGGGTCTTCTAGCAGGGGAAGGATAAGGGAGGAGAAGGGGGCTGGGGTTTGTGTGATTTGGAGAGTAGCTCCTAATCACTGGAGTATGTCTCGCCCTAGAAATGGAACAGGACATGAGGGTATGACAAAGAAGGAGTGAGAAAAGGGGAGGCCGTCTAAACTACAGTTTAGTGGAGGAGTCCGTAAGGGGTGCGACAGGGTCCCATCAACTCCCGTGACTGAGATCTGGGAAGGAATAAGAGAACCTGAAAATGATGGTAGGACAGAGTAGGTAGCCCCCATGTCCACCAGGAAGGAGATGGACTTACCCACTACCTGCAGCGTTACCCTGGGCTCGGCGAGGGTGATGGGGGTCTTCGATTCCAGGCCACATCAGTTGTCCAGAAGTCCAAGAAGCTCCGCTGTGGCTTGAGAGGAGTCTTTGCCCTGGGCAGCTGGTCCCCCATGTGGAGGCGCCAGGGACAAGCCCTTAAGGGGACACGCATCTCTCCAGTGGCCAAGCTGTCGGCAGTCAGGGCAGGGCTTTGTCGGTGGCTGTGGCTGTGGGCATTGGTGAGCCCAGTGCCCGTCCTTACTGCATTTGAGGCAGGCTGTGGGTGGAGTTTTTCTGGGCCCGGACTTAAGCTTAGTCTCAGTGCTGACGGTTTCTGCCGGCTGCAGGGCTGCTACGATAGCCTGGGTCTGCAAAGCTACCTTCAGCTGTAGGCGCACCTGGTGAGTGGCCTCAGCCTGTGCCTCCTGCTTATTGAAGACTTTAAATGCCATGTTTACCAGATCTCAGATGGGAATTTGTGGCCTGTCTTCGGCCTTTTTTTAGTTTTCTCCTTATGTCTGGAGCTGATTGGGAAATAAAATGGGTGGCCAAAACAGTAGCTCCGGCATTGGAGGATGGGTCTAGTCAGGTATGGAGTACCATTGCCTCCGTTAATCTATTAAGAAATACTGGATTGTCCCCTGGTCCCTGAGTAACTTCTCGGAGCTTATCATAGTTTACCGCTTTCTGGGCCAATTGATGCATGCCTGCTATTAAGCACTCAATCATCTGGTCACGGCGCCTCCACCCCACCTGCCTGACTTGATAGTCCCAGTCCGGCTCTGTCTCAGGCACTGCTTCTGCCCCCACTGGCATACGAGGCTTGGTAGCGTGGACCTGATCTGCATGAGTCCTGGCTGTGGTTTGGACGCGATCTCGTTCGTCCGGGGTCATGGTAGAGGTTATTATAATATGTAAATCATGCCAGGTAAGGTCATAGGCCTGAACCAGGTATTGAAACTCTTTGATAAAGAGTCCCACTCTTTGGTGGGATTAGTAGAGAAGTAGCCCAGACATTTCTCAATAGAGGAAAGGTCAGTCAGGGAAAAGGGAACATGGACCTGAACGACACCCTCTGCCCCCGCCACCTCCCAGAGAGGGCATATAAGGGATTCTGGAGATTCTAGATTCAGACAAGATTGTGTGTGTGAGCTGACAGGAGAGGAAAGGGGTTCAGGTGAGGGATTGACACCCTGTTGTTCAGGAAGAGCAGGGGTCGGGGTGTTCATTGGAGGAGGATACGGAGGAGGAGGAGGAGGGGACAGATCCTCAGGGGGGTTGGAAAAAGAGGAGAGTTCAGGAGCAGAAGGCTTAGGAGGGCATGGAGGTTCAGGATCACTTTGAGCCAGGAGAACCTGGGCCGTGGAGCACTGAACACAGAGTTCGGGGCGGGAGCGCAAGGCCCAGAATCCCTGGATGTAGGGAACCTCAGACCATTTGCCAGTCCGTCTACAGAAATTGTCTAAGTCAGTAAGGGTAGCGAAATCAAAAGTGCCGTCAGGAGGCCAGGTCTCATGATCGTCAAGCTGGTGTAATGGCCAGGCTGTGGTGTAGAGGAAAAGTCAGCTAGGTTAAGGTGACCCAGAGGAGGGACCAGGAACTGGGAAAGAGTTTGTTTAGGTTACTTAGAAGATGCCAGCCAGCTGTTGGATTTCAGCCAGGCAGTCATAATTTCTGTTTCGGCTTTTGTACACTCAGCTTCAGATTATGATTCTTCAAGGCTAACTCCCATCTGCACATAGCAGCTAACTCCCACTTTGGCTCCAGAGCACCCAGCTTCAGATAAGGACACCTCAAGGCTAGAGTTATTTTTCGCATCAGCTTCTGTACCTCCTGCTTTTGCTACGTAGGGAAGGGTGTCCAGAGAGCAATAAAAGCCCTGCTCAGCCAAGGCTCGGGGCTCAGAATTTGGGGTCTGTACTCCTCTGGGCCTGTGCACGTTAATAAAGGGTCGTGCTCTGCCATCCAACTGCGTGTTGAGTCATTTCTTCCGTAACAGTGGTAGACAGGAAAATCAGTCACTTTTGCTTCAGACCAGGGTCAGCTTTGTCCAGATTTTTCAGAAGGCACCCTAGAGGTGATTTAGGATCTGGTTTGGACTCCTGTCCTCCCATTTCTGACCCCGTGGTAATCAGTAAACGGAGAATCGGCATCCCTCAACCCAATTTACTGATTCAGCAGGCTAATTGGGGTCTAGGCCCAGGGATGCCTCCACCGGTACCTGAAACCCCCAGAGGAAGGAGAGCAGTCTCTCCTGGAAGGGTCACCCCGACGCAGCAGCGATTTGATCAGACAGGGGCCCAGAATCAGTGTCTGGGGGTCAGAAGCTGGAGGCTGTGACACTTACCTGATTCTTTGGTCCGGGCTGGTGGAACAGCCTTGAGGTCTCCTTGGGGAATGGACGGAGAGGAGTGGTCTCAGTAGACGACAACTCCTCCCGGGTTTCGGCACCAAATGTAAGGTTATTAGTATTCTGCCGAGGAAATAATGCCAATCAGCCCCAAAATGGGGCAATACAGAGCTTTATTGGGGGGTTGCGCACCCGGCCGAGGTTCTCAGGTTCACAGGTTGGTGCTGAGGAAGTCATGCCCGAACCTAAGAAGGGAAAGAATTTTATACGTGCAGTTGGGGTAGTACTCATCGTGGCGGCTGAGGATTGGCCTTTTTAAGCCAGGTGGCTGGGTATCATTGGTCGATCCTTTTAGGCGCAAGTTGCTATGGTGATGTTGTTCCTGGTTTTGTCCGATGCTCCAGCTATTTTCATCTGGCGTCAGCCAGCTTTTCACAAGCTTCAGCCCCTGGGGGCCATTACCTAACAGCTCCCATTGCTCCCTGGTTGCAGGCCTTATGGAGTACCTTAGGGTTTAGCAGATGCATGCCTGAGGGGGAAGGGAAAAGTGTAGACTTGCTCTTGAGATGGAGAGCATGGACTGAGACATTTGTTTTGAGGGGTTTTTAAAGGCTGAAAATCTAGGGGAGATCTTGGGGAGGATCTCAATAGAACATTCATCAACTTTGTGCTGATACTCCAAAATGAGATTTGTTCCCTTAACTTCACCTGCCCTTGGGTGTGGTTGGCAAATGGCAGTAATTGGATGTCTGCCATCTCTCAGAAAAGGGTGATTTAAGCTATTTACCTTCTTGTTGGGGTGAAATGTAAACCATGTACTCTTAGTTACATGGCCTTGGCTTAGGGAAGATAGGATTTACTAGCTGGCTGCAAACTGCTTGTTTAACTATCTGTCTCAGTTTCCCTATTCTGCTTGCCCTGGCTGACTAGCCTGTTGCAGCCTCAGCTTCATGTACTGGCATCCCATGGGACTGGGCACAGTACCTATGATACAGAGATCTGATCAGATTACTGAGGAGGAGTGGGGAGGGGCTGTAAGAGGAGGTTGCCTGAGGCAATGCTGAACAGCCTATGACAGGATTAGTTGAGAAGCTGAACACCTCCAGTGCACATGGAATTACAGGCTGGAAGATTTAAACAGAAGTTAAGACAGAGACTTGCTTTCTCAAGGATGCCTGGATGATTGTGCTGTAGCTGCCTGCATTTCCCAAAGGCTGGTATTTTAAATGGGAGAAAGAACTCTGGGCAGCCTAGGATTGGGCAGGCCTGGCAGAGGATGGCAGGGTTATTCTTTGGGTGTTTTAGAGGGGACAGGCTCTGAGGCAGAAACCTGCCATTCTTCCAAAATTGTGTAGCTTTCATATCTTCTGTTGTTTTAGTTTGTAACTAATCTTATAGAAATAAGATAATTAAAAACTAATGGGGGAATGACAGGAACGCAAGAAGTAAAGATTTTAGCCTCTGTTGATAGGCTTAAGTGATCAAAGCTGGAAGTTAAGAGTTAAAAAATTTCAGCCTTAGTTGCATGTGGAGCTGTTATTCCAAAATTGTGTAGTTTTTGAATAGCGACTCCTTCCTTTTTTCACCAAACCTCTGCCTTCAGAATTTTGCCTAGAGGGTGGCAGCAGGGCAGCAGGACCTCACTTGCTGTTCAGTAACACCTACAGAGCCTGTTGTGCTCACTGCTTCTGTCTGAGACAGGATAGTAAGAAGCTAGGAAAATTCTTGGGCAAGTGGGATGGGGAAACAGACAAGAAAATTAAAGCCAAACAGTTTGAACAATTTACAGCCAGCTAGACCTTATCTCTCCTAACCAAAGACACTTGAGAATAAATGGTTTATACCTCTCCTCCCTAACCAGAGAATAAGTAACTTCCCTGACCATAAACCACAGGCCTGGTGGGTGGGGGGTGGGGGTGCAGCAGCAGCGTGGTAGGAGGAAGAGGAATTCTCATGCCAATGGAGAGATAACACCAGAACAACGGAGCCAGCTTGGAAAGAAGCTGTGTATCTCCCCTTTCAGCACCCCCTCCCAAGAGAAGTAGCATATCTGTGCTCCCCCTAGAACTTCCCCCTCCCAAATTCCCTCATTTCACCTATATAAACTTGCTTCTGAAAGGTCAAGGTAAGGTGGTTTTAACTCGCCACCTTCTCACACTGGTCGTCTGTGATATTAAATGTGCAATTATAATCCAATCCTTGTCTCTGCTTTTTGGCTGAGCAGTGACAGGCTAGCATGTTCCCTCGACTTGGTTGCCCTCTGGTTTCTATTCCACAGACTGCTCATGAAGCCTACTTAGGTTTGCACTTTGCTTCTTTTGGTTGAGGTCAAATGCCTTTAAGATACACATTTGGGGGAGAGGGGTGGTTCCCCTCAAGGGTGGATGGGTGGTGTGTAATTGTTCTGAGGAAGATTGTCCCATGCCAGCATGAGGGTGCTCCTGCAGGAGTTTTCTACAAAAAGAAAAAATACCCCCCCACCCCAAAACCTTCACCTGTGGAAGGTTTCCTGAAAGGCATGATGTAAGGTAAGTGGAGGGAATCTGGCTTCCTTGCCCAGGTGTCTGGGTAACTAAGAGGAGCAGTGTTCCCATAGCCTTGGAGGGGCCTGACAACCAGGGTTCTCAGCCTTGAGACTGGGTCTGATAAACTGTTCCTGTAACATGAAGTGAGCTCACATGCACAGAATTATGTAATGTTTTGGCAGTTTTCCAGCTTTGTTCCCCTGTAGTATTTAAACAGGTAGGGACTCCCTGCTGGGGTGATGATGGTGAGAGACAGCAAGGGGACAGGTGCCATGATGGGTACCATGCTGGGGAGCAGGGACCATGACATGAGACATGCAGGTAGACACGCAGCTTGCAGCATGTGTGGCTTGCCCACCCCTGAGTTAAGGCATGCCAGACATCCCAGCGACTCCATGAGGAATATTTTTCCGTCTGCACAAATACCATGAAACTGCCTGGCCTTGAAGGTGGCAACACACATAAGAAAATCTGAGGCATTTGGATAGGAATGAAGAAGTTGTTAAAATGGTCCATGAAGTGGGCTGTGAAAGAATTCACAGTGTAGGGGGAAAAAAAAAATAAAGTGTAGGGAATAAAGTTTTTATTTACACTCCAAGAGAGGCGAGTCTTTTTTTGTTTGTTTGCTTTTTTGTTTTTTTTTAATTTTATTTTATTGATTATGCTATTACAGTTGTCCCATTCCCCCCCTTCATTCTTCTCCACCCTGCACACCCCCTCCCACCCACATTCCCCCCCCCTTTAGTTCATGTCCATGTGTCATAAGTTCTTTAGCTTCTACATTTCCCACACTATTCTTGACCTCCCCCTGTCTATTTTCTACCCACCATCTATGCTACTTGTTCTATGTACCTTGTCCTCCTCTCTCCTCTTCCCACTCCCCTATTGCTAACCCTCCATGTGATCTCCATTTCTGTGTTTCTGCTCCTGTTGTAGTGGTTTGTTTAGTTGGCTTTTGTTTTAGGTCTCGTTGTTAATACCTGTGAGTTTGCTGTCTTTTTACTGTTCATATTTTTTATCTTCTTTTCTTAGATAAGTCCCTTTAACATTTCATATAGTAAGGGCTTGGTGATGATGAACTCCTTGAACTTGACCTTATCTGAGAAGCACTTTATCTTCCCTTCCATTCGAAATGACAGCTTTGCTGGATAGAGCAATCTTGGATGTAGGTCTTTGATTTTCATGACTTGGAATACCTCTTTCCAGCCTCTTCTTGCCTGTAAGGTCTCTTTTGAGAAATCAGCTGACTTGTAGGTGACTATCCCCTTATCCCTTGCTGCTTCTAGAATTCTCTCCTTCATTTTAATCTTGGGTAATGTAATTATGATGTGCCTTCGTGTGTTCCTCCTCAGGTCCAACTTCTTTGGGACCAAGAGAGGAGAGTCTTAAATCACCTTAAATTCACCTGCTCATGAATAGCCCAGTAGCCTTAGAGGTAGTTAACCTCTGTTTCACCCTAATCATCATGCTATTATAATGAATTAGCATTGTGGTTTGCATGCCAGCCAACAAGTAGGGAAGCATTTAAAGCATGATACTGGGTAAAGCATACTCCTTGATGTTATTACCCGTTAACCTATTTTTTCCTCCTCATGCTGCCTCTGTAATCACTGAGACTGATATAGCTGCTTTGGCTTTTTACACTGCTCATGCGTTGAATGTTACACAGGATTCCTTAAGACTGTTAAATGAGGAAGTATATCAATTAAGAAAAGTGGCCTTGCAAAATCATACGGTCTTAGATATGCTTACTGCATCCCAAGATGGAGTGTGCCCTGATAGGAGCTGAATGCTGTTTATATGTTCCTGATGACCATCACAATGTTAGTGAAGTTTTACAGGCATTAGCTTCTGAGACTTGTATCATTGAGTGCCTGACAGGTGATCTCCTGCAGGAATGGTGGGCATCTCTAACCACTGAATGGTGGTGGGTTCTTGCTTTCTTGGGTGGCAGTGCTTGTGTTTTAGGTACTTGTTACTGTAGTCTGTACTGTTGTTGTGGTTTATGGGTGCCGGGTTCTGCCCTCCTCGCTAAGGAATGTTTGCAGAAGACACCTTGCATAGATTGTATGGTGAAGAACCCAGAAAGGGTGGGTTGTAGGGTAAATGGAGGCAGTCTGGCTCACTCACCCAGATGTCTGGGGAACTAAGATAAGCTGTGAGACTGGGTCTGATAAACAGTTCCCATAACATTGAGTGTGCTCACATGCTGTATTATACAATATTCTGGCTTCCTACCAGCTTTGTCTGTATTGAGAATATAAGGTGGACAGGTGACATGCAGGGACATGCAGGGTGACATTTGTCTTGCAGCATGTGTGGATTGCCCACCCTTGAATAAAGGCATGTCAGACATCCCAGCAGTTCCATGAATGTTTTGGAACATTCATGCTCAAATCTCATGAACCTGCCAGGCCTTTACAGGCTGCAGACATGCCTCCTGAAACATGACAAGATAGTTTAGTAACTCTATGGTCAGAAATTTGGCAAAATTAAAAGTTTTATAAGATTTGTAAAAAATATATTTTAATGATAATGCTATTACAGTTGTCCCATTTCTCCCCCATCATTGCCCTCCACCCAGCACACCCCCTCCCACCCACATTCCCCCCCTGTAGTTCATGTCCACGTGTCATAAGTTCTTTAGCTTCTACATTTCCCACACTATTCTTGCCCTTGCCCTCTTTTCTACCTACCATCTATGCTACTTATTCTCTGTTCGTTTTCCCCCTCTCTCCTCCTCCCATTCCTGTTGCCAACCCTCCATGTGATCTCCATTTCTGTGGTTCTGTTCCTTTTCTAGCTGTTTGCTTAGTTTGCTTTTGTTTTAGGCATGGTTGTTAATAATTGTGAATTTGCTGTCTTTTTACTGTCCTATTTTTTATCTACTTTTTGTTAGATAAGTCCCTTTAACATTTCATATAATAAGGGCTTGGTGATGATGAACTCCTTTAACTTCACCTTATCTGAGAAGCATTTTATCTTCCCTTCCATTCTAAAAGAAAGCTTTGCTGGATAGAGCAATCTTGGATGTAGGTCCTTGACTTTCCTGACTTGGAATACTTCTTTCCAGCCCCTTCTTGCCTGGAAGGTCTCTTTTGAGAAATCTGCTGACAGTCTGATGGGAATTCCTTTGTAGGTGACTGTGCCCTTATCCCTTGCTGCTTCCAGAATTCTCTCCTTCATTTTAATCTTGGCTAATGTAATTATGATGTGCCTTGGTGTGTTCCTCCTCAGGTCCAACTTCTTTGGAACTCTCTGAGCTTCCTGGACTTCCTGGAAGTCTATTTCCTTTGCCAGATTGGGGAAGTTCTCCTTTATTTTTTGTTCAAATAAGTTTTCCACTTGTTGCTCTTCCTCTTCCCCTTCTGGTACCCCTATAATTCGGATGTTGGGACGTTTAAAGATGTGCTAGAGGTTCCTAAGCCTCTCCTCATTTTTTTGAATTCTTGTTTCTTCATTCTTTTCTGTTTGGTTGTTTCTTTCTTCCTTCTGGTCCACTCCATTGACTTGAATCCCAGTTTTCCTCCCATCACTATTGGTTCCCTATGCGTTTTCCTTCATTTCACTTATTGGAGCCTGCATTTGTTCATCTAATTTGTAAGCAAAATCAACCAATTCTGTGAGCATCCTGATCACCAGGGCTTTGAACTGTGCATCTCATAGGTTGGCTATCTCTTGGTCGCTTAGATAAATTGGCTCTGAGGCTTTGATTTGTTCTCTGGTTTAAGCCTTTTTTTTTTTTTTTTTTTTTTTTTGAGGAGGGTGCTGGTTGGGGCTGTTACGTAGTGAGGGGCGGAGCCTTAGATGTTCCCCAGGGCAAGGAAGCCCAGTCACTGGTTAGTGACGCTGTATGTGGGGGCGGGGTCTGAGAGGAAACAATGGTGCTTGCTCTGCTCTCTCTCGGATTCCAGTTCCTTCTGCTGCTTCCCCTTTGCCTGAATTATCTGCTCGCGAATGTTTGACCACCTAGTCAGCCAGCTGTCTTGCACGGCCTCACTGGGTCTGCACCATTGCCACCGCCTGTGCACCTGGGGTCTGCTAGCCACCACCTGCACGCCTGCGGTCTGTCAGCTGCTGCTGCGTGTGCACCCCAGTCGGCCAACCTCCGCTTTTTCCTGCCGTGACTCCACCCCTCTTACCTGTCTGGATGAATGGTTGTTGGACTTCCATACAATTCAATTTTCTATCAGTTCTGGTTGTTTTCTTGTTTCTAAATCTTTGTTGTCTTTAAATTTTGTTGTGCGAGGAGGCACAGTGTGTTCACCTATGCCTCCATCTTGGCCAGAAGTCTTAGAAGATTTTTTTAAAGCCTCCTCAACAATTCACAATCTGTCTTGCAGACAATCAGAAATGTAAACAGCTCACAAGTATTGAGACAAAACAAACCAAAGGAAAAACACGGGAAAGGTAAGCCTTTTAAAAACTTAATAATTATGTTTAGGTGACCCATAAAAGCTTTAAGAAATATTAGACCAAGTCAGTCATCATTCTAAATTATTTTTTCTGACAAATTTACAGGCTTTGGTGGAATAAAAGAAATAGATATAGGTAGAGATGTCAGCTAAGTAAGGTTTTAATTAATTTTTATTGTTGAAGTACAGTTGTCTCCATTTTCCTCCCACAACTCTCCCCTGCGCCACCCATCCTCACCTCCCACTCATGATCCCCCCACCTTTGGCTTTGTCCATGTGTCCTTTAAACATGTTCCTTGACGACCTTCCCTCTTTTCTCCCCCATAATTCCCACTCCCCTCCCCTCTGGTTATTGTCAGTTTGTTATTTCAATATCTCTGGTTATGTTTTGCATGCTTGTTTGTTTTGTTGATTAGGTTCCACTTATAGGTGAGATCATAGGGTATTTGTCTTTCACCACCTGGCTTATTTCACTGAACGTAATGCTCTCCAGATCCATCTATGCTGTTGTGAAGGGTAGGAGCTCCTTTCTTTCTGCTGTGTAGTATTCCAGTTTTTTGTACCACTCATTTACTGATGGGCACTTAGGTTTCTTCCATAAGATTAATTAATAAATGAATTTAAATATCAAAAATAGGCTGATAAAAAATTAGAGTTTGGTTATTTCTCTGCTCAAAGGAGAAAGTTTTCCTATACTGTTGGTATGATCTTAATAAGAGATTATAAATAGAAAGCAAAGGTTTTATATTTTAAAAATGATATCCTATGTTTTTATCACCAGTCTTTATCTCTTAAGTAAATTGAGTCTTCTTAATAGTAAAAGGCTAAATATTGCTTACATCTATTTCACTTTCTGTATTTACTTGCAAAGTCTTTAACTTTCACCATGAAAAAATAGAATCCTAAGTATTATTTCACAATGGTCTATGGTTCTATTTGACCAAATATTTTAAATACTTTTTTAATTTTTGAAATTTATTGATTAAAGAGAGATCAATTTGTTGTTCTGCCTATTTATGCATTCATTTGTTGATTCTTGTATATGTACCCTGCCTGGGGATAAAACCCACAACCTTTATATATTGGGATGACACTCTAACGAACTGAGCTATTCAGCCAGGGCTTATTTAAGTCTTTTGATGTGTTTAACAAACTTTCCAAAATTCAAAAATTAAATAGAGACTTTTTCTTAACCTTTGAGATTTTTTGAAAACTGAGATTTAAAAACAAAAACAAGTTCCTGGGAACATTTCAAAGGAAATCTCTGTCTCTCTCTTTCACTTAGTGTAATACTCTCTAGTTCCATCTATGTTGTTTCAAAGGGTAGGAGTTCCTTCTTTGTTTCTGCTGCATAGTATTCCATTGTGTAAATGTGCCACAGTTTTTTGATCCGCTCATTTACTGGTGGACACTAAAGAAGTTTCTAGCACTTGGCCATTGTAAATAATGCTGCTGTTAATGTAGCATTGCATAGGTTCTTTTGAATTGGTGTTTCAGGATTTCTAGGGTATGATCACAGCAGTGGAATCACTGGGTCAAAAGGCATTTCCATTTTTAGTTTTTTGAGGAAGTTCCATACATGTTTTCCACAGTGTCTACTTGAGTCTGCATTCTCACCAACAGTGTGCTAGGGTTCCGTTTTCTCCACAACCTCACCAGCAGTTGCTGTTTGTTGATTTGTTAATGATGGCTGTTCTGACTGGTGTGAGGTGGTATCTCATCGTGGTCTTAATTTGCTTCTCTCTGATGGTTAATGATATTGAGCATCCTTTCATATGCCCATGGGCTCTCTTTATATCCTTGGAGAAGTGTCTGTTCAGGTCCTTTGCCCATTTTTGGAGGCCTCTTTTTTTTTAAAGGTTTTATTTATTTATTTTTAGAGAGCAGGGAAAGGAGGGAGAAAGAAAAGGAGATCAATGTGTGGTTGCCTCTCACATGGCCCTCACTAGGGACCTGGCCTGCCATCCGGGCATGTGCCCTGACTGGGAATCGAACCGCTGACCCTTTGGTTTACAGGCCTGCACTCAATCCACTGAGCCACACTAGTCAGGCCTATGTGTCTGTTCTTATGTCAGTACCCGACTGTTTTGATTGCAGTGGCCTTGTAGTTTGATATCATGTATTGTGATCCTTCCTGCTTTGTTCTTGATATGAACCCTGGCTTGTGGGGTCTACAACATTGTGGATGAGACACAACAGATTCACACAGACTACCAAGTCCTGTGGAGGAAAGGGGATGACATGGCCACTCTCTCAAGAGGAAAGTGCCCTGACCCTTGCCTTGACAGGCTTTTATTGCTTTTCTGGGCACATTACATGATGGTCCTCATTTACTATGCAGAGGTTTGATTTAGGTGTTTACATTTTGCAGAAATCAAAGGAAAGAATGTTTACTTCAAAGAGAAGGATGTTGCAGACCAAGGGGAAAAGTGGTTGAACTGGTTACACTCCATACCAGGGAGGTTTAGCACAGGTTTTCGGAAGTTACAGTAAGCACTTACTGCCTCAATTCAGAGTGAGGGAATTTTAGCAAAAAGCAAGTCTCAGAGTGGCCTAGGTACAATGCAGGCTGATTCCCCACGAGAGAACCTATCTGTGGGTGTGGGTCCTATCTGAACCCCTGTCATGCAGAACAGTCTCCCATAGTTCTTTCCTCTCAAGATTGCAGCTACTCAGGGTCATTTTGGTTCCATATAAACTTTTGAGATATTTGCTCTATATCTGTGTAATATGTCATTGGTATTTTAATAGGGATTACACTGAATCTATAGATTGCTTTGGGTAGTATGGACATTTTAATGATGTTGATTCTTCCAATCCATGAATATGGTATATCCTTCCATTTATTTGTATCTTCCTTAATTTCTTTCTTTATTGTTCAGCAGTTTTTTGAGTGTAGATATTTTACCTCCTTAGTTAAGTTTATTCCTAGGTACTTTATTTTTCCTGTTGCTATAGTAAATGAACTTGTTTTCCTAATTTCTATTTCTGATATTTCATTGTTGGTGTACAAAAATGCATTTGATTTCTGAATATTGACTTTGTATCCCACTCTTTTGCCAAATTCACTTATTAGGTCAAATAATTTTTTGGGTGGAGTCTAGGGTTTTCTACATACACTATCATGTCATCTGTAAACAATGACAGTTTTGTTTTCTCCTTTCCAATTTGGATGACTTTAATTTCTTTTTCTTGTCTGATCCCTGTGGCTAGATCTTTTGATATTATGTTAAATAGAAGTAGTGGACACCCTTGTCTTGTGTCTGATCTTAGAGGAAATGCTTTTAGTTTTTGCCTATTGAGTATGATGTTGGCTGTAGGTTTCTCATATATAGCTTGTATTATGTTGAGGAATGCTCCTTCTACTCCCAGTTTGCTCAGTGTTTTGTTATCATAAATGAGTGCTGTATTTTATCAAGTGCTTCTTCCGCATCTATTGATCTGATCATGTGATATTGTGTTTCATTTTTTTATGTGATGTGTTATGTTTATTGATTTGTGAATATTGAACCATCCTTGCATCCCTGGGATGAATCCCACTTGGCCATGGTGTATGATCTCTTTAATGTATTGCTGGATGCAGTTTGCCAACCTTTTATTGAAGATTTTAGCGTCTATGTTCATCAGCGATATTGGCCTGAAGTTTTCTTTCTTTCTTGTGTCTTTATCTGGTTTTGGGAGTAGGATGATGCTAGCTTCATAAAAAGAGTTTTGAAGTCTTCCATTTTTTTTTTCAGTTTTCTGGAATAATCTGTGAAGGATAGGGCTTAGCTCTTCCTCAACTGTTTTGTAAAATTCTCCTGTGAAACCATCCAGTCCAGGTCTTTCTGTGACAGGAGTTTTTTGATTACTGCTTCAATTTTGTCAGCTGTTATTGGTCTGTTCAAGCTTTCTGCTTCTTCATTGAGTTTTGGAAGATTATATATTTCTAGAAATTTGTCCATTTCACTCAGGTTTTCAAATTTCTTGGCACATGGAGTTCTTCATAGTAATTTTCTTTGTATTTCTTTGTAATACAATTGCTTGTATTATAATCCTTTGTGTTACTGTGGTATCCGTTGTAATCTCTCCTCTTTCATTTCTGATTGTTTTTATTTGGGTCCTCTCTTTTTTTTCCTTGATGAGTCTACTTAAAGGCTTGTCAATTTTGTTTATCTTTTTAAAGAACCAGCTCCTGATTTATCCATCCTTTGAATTGTTCTTTTGGTCTCTATGTTGTTTAATTCTCTGATCTTGGTTATTTTCTTCCTTCTATTTGTTCTTGGCTTCATTTGTTGTTGTTTCTCCAGCTCTTGTAGATGTGGGGTTAGGTTGTCTATTTTAAATTTTTGTAACTTTTTTAGGTAGTTCTGAGCAGGAATGACTGCTTTTGCAGTGTCCTGTCCATTTTGGACTGTTGTGTTTTCATCTTCATTTATTTCCAGAACCTTTTTGATTTCTTCCTTGATTGTTTACCCATTCGTTGTTTAATAACGTTACTCAGTCTCCATGAATTTGACTGTTTTTGAGTTTTTTTCCTTGAGGTTGGTTTCTAGTTTCAATGCCATTGTGATCTGAGAAAATGCTGGATATGATTTCAGTGTTCTTGGATTTGTTGAGGCTTTGTCCTATCATGTGGTCTAGCTTTTAAAATGTTCCATGTGTGTTTGAAAAGAATATATATTTTGATTCCTTTGGGTGAAAGGTTCTGTATATATCAGTTAATCCATTTGTTCTAGAGTGTTGTTCAGTGTCACAGTATCCTTGTTGATTCTTTGTTTGAAAGATCTATCATCCATTGTTGACAGCGGGGTTTTAAAATCCCCTAGTATAACTGTGTTGCTGTCTGTGTCATTCTTTAAGCCCTCTAAGATATTCCTTATATATTTGGGTGCTCCTATATTGGGTGCATATATGTTTGTAATGTTTATGTCTTTTTGATGGATTCTTCCCTTGAGTATTATAAAGTGTCCTTCTCTGTCTCCTTCTATTCCTTTGTTTTGAAATCTATTTTGTCTGATGTGAATAGTGCTACCCTGGCTTTTTTTTCCTGTCCATTTGCTTGGAATATTTTTTTCCAACCCTTCACTTTCAGTCTGTGTAGGTCTTTTGTTCTCAGGTGGGTCTCTTGTAGATAGGATATATGTAGGTCATATTTTCTTATCCATTAAGCTACCCTGTGTCTTTTGATTGGAGCATTTAATCCATTTACATTTAAGGTTATTATTGATAGGTATTTATTTATTACCATTTTTCCTCTTTGTACCTTTGTTGCTCTCTCACTCTTTTTAAGATTTTATTTTTAAAGAGAAGGGAAGGGAAAGGAGGGATAAAGAGAGGGAGAGAAACATTGATGTGTGAGAGATATACATCAATTGGCTGCCCTTTACTTACTCCCAACTAGGGACCTAGTCCACAACCCAGGTGTGTGCCTGTAGTGGGAATTGAACCAGTGACCCTGTGGTTCACAGGCCAGCACTCAATACACTGAGCCACACCAGCCAGAACTCTTCATCTTCTTAAAGCAGTCCCTTTAGCATGTCTTGCAGTGATAGTTTGGTGGAGGTGTATCCTTTTAGCCTTTTCTTGTTTTGGAAACTCCTTATTTCGCCTTCCATTTTAAATGAAAGCCTTACTGGGTAGAGTATTCTTCATTGTAGGCCTTTGCTTTTCATTACTTGGAATATTACTTACCATTCCCTTCTGGCTTGCAGTGTTTCTGTTGAGAGATCAGCTACTAGCCTTATTGGGGCTCCCTTGTTATGTTACTTTCTGTTTCTCCCTTGCCGCCTTTAAGATTCTCTCCTTGTCTTTGAATTTTTGCCATTTTAATTATGATGTGTCTTGGAGTGGGCCTCTTTGGGTTCATCTTGATTGGGACCCTCTGTGATTCTTGGGCTTACATGACTTTACTGTTGTAAAGTTAGGGAAGTTTTGTTATTACTTTTTCAAACAAGTTTTCTATTTCTTGTTCCTTTTCTTCTCCTTCTGGTATCCCTATTTTATGGATATTGTTATATTTCATGTTGTCCTCCAACTCTCTTAACCCTTTTCCATTCTTTTTGAGTTATTTCATTTTGTTGTTTTGTCAGGAAATTTTTTTCTACCTTATACTCCAGCTTGTTGATTTGATCCTCTGCTTCATCTAACCTGCTTTTAATTCCTTCCACTGTGCTCTTCATTTCAGATACTGTATTTTTCATTTCCTCCTGGCTCTTATTGATAGTTTCTATGTCCTGTTTCATGCTAGTGTAGTTCACAGTAAGTACTTTGTAGCTTCCCTGGAGTTCTTTGAAGTTCTCACTGAACTCCTTGAGCATCCTTATAACCATTATTTTTAACTAGATGTCTGATAGTTTGGTTGCCTCAGTTTCATTTAGCAGTCTTTCTAGGGATTCCTCCTTTCCTTTCGATTGGAGGGTTTTTTCCCCCCCCATTTTAGGTGACTTTTCTTATTTGTTTCTGCATGTTAGATGGATCTGCTTTGACTCCATGTCTTCATTTTGTGATCTTCTCTGGTAGGAGACCCATGGCACTCAGTGGTGCAGTCTCCTTGAACACCTTAGCTTGATGCTCTTGTACTGCCCTTTATGCCTTTTATGTCTGCTCTCTGATTGTAACTGGGTTTTGGTTGTTGTTGGGTCATTCTTTTGTGGGTTCTTCCCTGCAGCTGACTGATTTAGAGTCACTCCTCCCTCTGCATCTTGTATACTGTTGTACAGGTGCTATTATGACATCCTCAAAATCAGTCGTTCCCCAAACAGCCTTTTGACTGCTAAAAAGCCAGTCTCCAGATGAAATTCTTTCGAAGATTCTAACATTCAAACCTGATGAAGCAGTTGCGGCCATCCTGGTTCACTGTCATCTCCCATCCATGGGGTACAACCTGGTTCAAGACCCAGGTCCCTGAGGGCGGTGACCAGACTGAAAACTTTGACCTGTGGTCATACCACCACCACTTCAGATGCCAGTTGCAAGCTTGTGTCATCAACTGTGCTTGGAAGCAACTTTACTTACAAGATTACTGGTTATTTATAAAAGGATTTATGTGAGGAACCACCAAACAGAAGAGATGCATAAGGCAAGGTATGGGGCTGGGGTGTAGAACTTCTTTGGCCTCTCCAGGTGCTACTGTATAAGCACCTCCATCTGTTCGCCAACCTGGAATCTCTAATTTTTATTACTTTTATATGAAATATTACTGGTCTTTGGTCTTTGTTCTCCAGATATAAGAAAATTTTTTTTCTCCTAAGCTACTTATGATCCCTACAGCAATTTGGTTACTTATACCTTTGTAAACAGAATTGAAACATTTATTTTTTACTCCCTAACTGGTCCTTCCAGAATTTAGAAACTCAGTATAATCTACAACTTGACTTTCCCTTTTTTTCTTTCTCTAGTTTCTTTCTGTCTCACAAATGATATGAGAGGCTAATTATTCATTATAATAGTTATTGTTTCCTTTTCCCTTTCTTATTTCTTGTCTCAACATTGGGCATCAACTTTAAAACAACTTCATAGGTTAAAGTATGAAACTGATTGTACAACTAGTTAACGATGTTCAGTGGCTGGCAGTGTCAACCCCAATGAAGTTACTGGATTTGAAAGAATACTTCTTCCTTGGGCAAGTATTACAAAGAATACACACATGACTGGAAACTTATCAGAAGCCTTAGATAAAACTTTGGGAGCTACTGCCTAAGCAATAGCCAACCAGAAAAAATCTTTAAATTTCTTTAATGTGAGTTTTATTTAGGCAATGAAATTAATCTTAACTACATCCTGGATGAACAAGGTGGGGTTTGTTCTGTTGTTAATAGCTCCCATTGTACTTGATAAAGCACCTCTGATGAAATAGCAATGAAACTAGATAAAATTTGGGCACAAGCAAAATAATTAAAAGCAGTTCTTTAATATCTTTAGCTGACTGCCCTCAGGTATTATCTCCTGGTTCAGGATCTGTACTTCATATTAGACTTAGCATTTTGTTTATTATAGAAACTTTTATTGTTATAAATGTTTATTTTACATGGCTCAATATTAGAAAGACACTAATAATGGGTGCTCAACATTTTGAGATGATCATTAAGGCCTATGAGACTTCATATGAAAAACCTCAAGAAACTACAGAAAGTATTTGTCCTTAAAGGAATATGACAGTAAAGCCTTCCTCTGTTTTGATACTCCTGTTGCTAATATTTGGCTAAGGCTCCTAAGAAAAAAGACATCAACTTTTTCTTGTTGTGGGACATGACACTCCATGAGTGAGCCTTCCTGGCTATGAGACTGGCAGTGGAATGACATTCCAAAAATAAGTCATCTTGATAATGGAGGATCAGCTGATCCTCAGCTTTCCAATGGTTGAGCAGCAGTATTTTCAAGGAAAGATCTTGATCAAAAGGGGAAAATGTAAAAAAAAATACACACACACACACACAGCTACTTTATTTTTACTTTTAAAATATTTATTTATTTATTTTTAGACAGAGGGGAAAGGAGGGAGAAACATGGATTGGTTGTTTGTTCTCATAGGTTCCGTGAGGACCAAACCTGCAACCCAGGCATGTGCCCAGGTCAGCAATCAAACCAGCAATCTTTCACTTTGTGGGATGATGCCCAGTCAACTAAGCCGCACCAGTCAGGGCTAAACAGAGATACTTTAAAGTGGAGCTGGAGCTGCCATCCCAGGGAGAACTTCCTAGCAATTCTTACTCCTCAAAAACCTTTTGGTGTTAAAACAAGGCAAAATAACCTTTGCACTGGGCCTAAAGCAATCTTGTGTCCCGAAGAACTGTTTGTAAGGAAAACAAGAAAGCAGTTATCATGACTACTGGACTGAAAATTTAAAACTTTCTTTAGAATTAGCACCATTAGGTTAGCTTATCTGCACAAATAAAAATATCTTCCTTCTATCAATATAATTATTCTTTTCCCCCTTCATAAATACCCCTTGCCTTTCTCTTCTAATCCAAATACTATTTGGGTTTCTGCCTGAATCAGTGCTTCCCAAATAGCTATTTAAAAAAAAATATCTCAAAATACTTGCTGTCTCTTACTATGGCTTTTTATCTATTTTTAGACTAACAAAACTATTTCCTCAAACTCTCACCCAGTCTTGTGTCATTCAGAACCATCCATGTGCAGATCCTTCACTTAGTTCACTGAATAGCGAACTAAGCTAATAGCTCTTAGCTAATAGGTGCCTTGAAAATGACTGGTAAAACAAAACTTTTGATTCCCAACTTCTCTTCCTCCCCAAAATTTTTAGCTAATTCCTCTTCCTTCTTCATCTCAGTAAATCACATATCATCAGCAAGCCCTGCTACTCTCTCTACCTTGGAAATACTTCCAGCACCAGATTGTTTTCCTACACTGCTAACCTGTATCCAGACCCACCTGGATTCTAATTTGGTGCCAGTTTTGGTTACACAATGGCCAGAAGGATCCCTTTAAAATTTTTTTTAAAAATATATGTGATTTTAGAGAGAGAGTAAGTGAGAGAGAAACATTGTGTGAGAAACATCAATTGGTTACTTCTCATATGAGCCCCAGCCAGGGATTGAACCTACAACCTAGGTATATGCCCTGACCAGGGATCAAACCCACAGCCTTTTGGTGTACAAGACAATGCTCTAATCAACTGAGCCACCATGCCAGGCAAAAGGATCCTTTTACAGGTAAGTCAGGCCATGTCACTTTGTCTAATGCTTCCCATCACACATAAGAAGCCAGTGTCCTTAGCTTGTCTCTGTGGCTCCTCAGAGCCAGCTCCTGGTACCCCTTACCGTCATAGTCACATCATTCTTTCCTCATTCGAATCTAGACATGGTGGCCTCTGGGTTGCTTCTGGGTATATTAAACTTGTGCCCACCTCTGCCTTTTTTTTTCCTTGTTAACAGCCTAGAACATTTCTCCCTATATCTCATCCCCAAATATCTTTATAGCTCATCCCTACCTCTTCAGATCTCTGTTTGAATTTCCCTATTCCCAGTGTAATTCTTTGGCCTCCCTAAAATAGCATATCCCATCACTGTTTATCCCTTTACACTTAGAAAAATCAAATGTGTTTCCTTGGTAGTATAATACATTGAAGGTAATGGAGTATACAATTACTTCACCACCATTTGAGCATCACTCTGCAGTGGAGGATAGTGTGGATGGAGATACAAAGCAGCAAGGGAGTCAAGCAAAGGCAGAGATTACTGGAAGTTGTTATTGTTACCAGATAAAAGTGGGGTTCGGCTGCACACTGGCACCCATATAGGCAAATTCTGGAGGCAGAGGTTTGGTGAGAAAAGGAAAAGGGTCTTTTATTCAAAAGCTGCACAATCTGTGAGGATGACAAGCTTCTGACTGAAAGCATATCTCCAGAAAACCCAGAGGAAAACCCAGCCACTCTATGCCAGATTAGTCCAAGGCTGTGCCCTGAATTCCTCCCATTAAAAAAAAAAAAAAAAAAAAACACCGTCCTACATCCCTTCCTTTACACAGGTGGCTGCTGCACAATCATCCAGGTGGCTTGTTCCAGGTTGCAGTACAGCTTTAGGCTCCTTCCTGGGTGCCCATGTGTGGGGCTGGTGCTGCCACCACCAAGTGGCTTCCAGGGCCTGTCAGTCCCACAAAGCACTGGCCCCTATACCTGGGCAGTGGGTCCAAGAGAGAGCGTGCCTCTCCCGTCTCTCGGTTTATATCAACTGCCCTTGTGGGCCTGGCCTGGTGCTCAGACTTCCATGGGCTCCTGGAGGGTCTGTCCCCCAACCCCAACTAATCCCATTTTTATCCAGGCTAGACTGACAGGTCTTCACTAGATCAGAAGTGAGTAGGAGGCTTTTGGCTCTCTGGAGGCGAGGGTGCAACTTTCTTCCATGGGTCATCCAGAATTTGGGCTCATCAAACACTAGTCTCCACCATGCTGCCTAAGTCCAACCCCAATGAGATCGAAGTCCTATGCATGAGGTGCACCTGTGGAGAAGTGAATGGGGAAGTTGGTGTCATGTCTGTCCTGGCCCCAAAAATCAGACCCCTTAGTCTGTCTCCAAAAAAGTTTGCTGATGACATCACCAAAGCAACTGGTGATTGGAAGGGTCTGAGGATTATAGTGAAACTGACCATTCAGAACAGACAAGTCCAGATTGAAATACTGCCTTCTGCCTCTGCCCTGATCATCAAAGCCCTTAAAGAACCACCATGAGACACAAGAAAAAAAACATTAAGCACAGTGCAAATATCACTTTTGATGAGATTGTCAACATTGCCCAACAGATGTGGCACTGATCTTTAGCTAGAGAACTCTCTGGAGTCATTAAAGAGATCCTGGGGACTGCCCAGTCTGTGGGCTGCAATGTTGATGACCACCACCCTCATGACATTGATGACATCAACAGTGGATGGAGAATGCCCAGCTAGTTAAGAACAACAAAGGAAAATATTTCAATTAAAAATCATTTGACAACAAATAAAAAAATGAATAGGAAGGCTTTTCCCTTAGCCAGTCACTCTCACTAACCTTGTACGTGCTCAGTGAAATGACTTCATCCTCCCCATCTTGCCCCCTGGCTGGAGGTGGTGTGGGGTGGGAATCTGTCCTAATGCCTAACCCAGACTGGTTATCCAGGCAAAGCAGCATTTCCCCTGCAGCCCCTCCCCTCTGTTCCCACTTGCAGTCTGGACACAGCTGAGGTTATTAGTGTTATTACTTAGTTTTAAAACTAAATCCTTGTGCTAAAGCTCCTGTTCTGTGTTCTCTGTGGTAGCAGATGGGCTTGCTTCACACAGTGGGAAGCATGGCCACCTGCAGTGCCTGCACCTTGCATATCAGTATCAGCTGCCAGACAGGGACTGGCTTCAAGCTTTTTCAGGTATCAGACCCACAATTCCTGGGAAGGGATCCATGGTCCAGCGTGGGTCAGGTGCCAGTCATGCCCAAGTGCTAGGGTGTTGGATTCACAGCATTGGAGGTGAGGGTATTGGGGGTCTCCTGATGCCTGTGTCTTCCCTTCCCACTGTGGTAGGATATTAGCATATCACCAAGCAGTTCCCAGCTCTCACTTCCCCACAGGGAAAAGGGCTAGAGCAAGCCTTTTATTTTATTAAGCACTTTCCACTTGACCTATCGAAGCAGCAGCCTGCTCACCAAATCCTCTCTATCCTCTGGGGAACTGTTCTTAGAGCCTTGCTTTTCAGAGGTGTTTCCCAAGTGGCATCTCCCCCACTTCCCTGGCTGCTGTGACCATCACTTTTCAGCTCTGTCCTGCACCTGGCCTGGTTCTGAAATGATGGCCATTTTGACTGGTGTGAAGTGGTATCTTATTGTGGTTTTAATTTGCATCTCTCCAATGGCTAGTAATATTGAGCATCTTTTCATGTGTATATGGGCAATCTGTATGTCCTCCTTGGAGAAGTGACTATTCAGGTCCTTTGTCCACTTCTTAATTGGATTGTTTGTCTTCCTGGTATTGTATGAGTTCTTTATATATTTTGGAAATTAAACTCTTATCTGATGTATCATTGGCAAATGTATTTTTTTCCCATACAGTCAGTTCCCTTTTCATTTTGTTGATGTTTTCTATAGCTGTGCAGAAGCTTTTTAATTTGATGTAGTCCTATTTACTTTTTTTTTTTTACTTTATTTCCCTTGCCCTAGGAGATATATTGGCAAAAATATTGTTGTGTGAGATATCTGAAATTTTACTGCCTGTGTTTCCCTTAGGAGTTTTATAGTATCACAACTTACATTTAGTTCTTTTATCCATCTCAAGTTTATTTTGGTGTATGGTATGAGTTGGTTGTCTAGTTTCATTTCTTTGCATATACCAGTCCAGTTCTCCAGTACCATTTGTTAAAGAGATTATTTTTACTCCATTATATGTTCTTGCCCCTTTGTCAAATATTAATTGAGCATAGAGACATGGGTTTATTACTGGGCTACCTATTCTGTTCCATTGATCTATGTGTCTGTTTGTTTCAATTATAGTGTGCTTATAGTATAGTTTGATATCAGATATTGTGATCCCACGAACTTTCTTCTTCTTTCTCAAGATGCTGGGGCTACTTGGGGTCTTTTTTTGGTTCCATATAATTTTTTTGTAGTATTTGTTTTAAATCTGTGAAATATGCCCTTGGTGTTTTTTTTATATTTTATTGATTATGCTATTACAGTTGTCCCATTTCTCTCCCATCATTCCCCTCCACCCTGCACACCCCCTCCCAGCCACATTCCCCCCTTTAGTTCCTGTCCATGTTTCATAAGTTCTTTAGCTCCTACTTTTCCCACACTATTCTTGCCCTCCCCCTGTCTATTTTCTACCCACCGTCAATGCTACATATTCTCTGTACCTTTTCTCCCTCTCTCCTCCTCCCACTCCCCTGCTGCAAACCCTCCACGTGATCTCCATTTCTGTGTTCCTGCTCCTGGTCTAGCTATTTGCTTAGTTTGTTTTTGTTTTAGGCATGGTTGTTAATAATTGTGAGTTTGCTGTCTTTTTACTGTCCTATTTTTTAATCTTTTTTTTCTTAGATAAGTCCCTTTAACATTTCATATAATAAGGGCTTGGTGATGATGAACTCCTTTAACTTGACCTTATCTGAGAAGCACTTTATCTTCCCTTCCATTCTAAATGACAGCTTTGCTGGATAGAGCAATCTTGGATGTAGGTCCTTGACTTTCCTGACTTGGAATACTTCTTTCCAGCCCCTTCTTGCCTGGAAGGTCTCTTTTGAGAAATCAGCTGACAGTCTGATGGGAACTCCTTTGTAGGTGACTCTGCCTTTATCCCTTGCTGCTTCTAGAATCCTCTCCTTCATTTTAATCTTGGCTGATGTAATTATGATGTGCCTTGGTGTGTTCCTCCTTGGGTCCACCTTCTTTGGGACTCTCTGAGCTTCCTGGACTTCCTGGAAGTCTACTTTCTTTGCCAGATTGGGAAGTTCTCCTTTATTATTTGTTCAAATAAGTTTTCCACTTGCTGCTCTTCCTCTTCCCCTTCTGGTACCCCTATAATTTGGATGTTGGGACACTTAAGATGTCCTGGATGTTCCTAAGCCTCTCCTCATTTTTTTGAATTCTTGTTTCTTCCTTATTTTCTGTTTGGTTGTTTCTTTCTTCCTTCTGATCCACTCCATTGATTTGAGTCCCATTTTTCCTCCCATCACTATTGGTTCCTTGTGTGTTTTTCTTCATTTCACTTATTGTAGCCTCCATTTGTTCCTTTAATTTGCGACCAAAATCAACCAATTCTGTGAGCTTCCTAATCACAGAGCTTTGAACTGTGCTTCTGATAGGTTGGCTACCAGTGCTATGAGCTCTGCATCTGATAGGTTGAGCACCTCCTGGTCGCACAGATGAATTAGCTCCGGGGCCCTGGTCTGTTCTCCCTTTTGAGCCATCCTTGGTTTGGGGTTTTTGTTTTTGTTTTTTTTTTTTGGTCTGGTCGTGGCTGTTACGCAGTGAGGGGCGGAGTCTTAGGTGTTCACCAGGGCAGGGCAGCCCAGTCTCTGGGTTGTGATGCTGGATATGGGGGCGGGGTCTGAGAGGGAACAATGGCTCTTGCTCCACTCTCTGCCAGATTTCAGTCACTTCCACCGCTTCCCTCAAGCAAAGTGGACCCCTCTGGTGCTGATTCCTGGGTGGGTGGGGCTGCACACACTCCAGGACCTGGTGGGTCTCCCCAACAAACTCTCCTGTGAGCTGGGACTCCCTCCCAGGACCTCAGCCCCTACAATGGGCACTTTTAGGCTTCACTTCCCGGCGCTGGGGCCCTGCGTCGCACAGTCTGACTTGCTGCCCATTTTCACCTGGTTTGTCTGTGTGCAAATGTGTGTCCGAGATCTGTTTGGCCGCCTGTGCGCCTGGGGTGCCTGTGCGCCTGGGACCACCACCAGCTTACCCTGCCGCAATCTGACTCTGCCAGCCACGGACTCTGCTGGCTGCTGACTCTGCCCCTTTTACTGGTCTGGGTGAATCGTTGTTGTTGGACTCCTGCACAATTCAATTTTTTCTCTGTCCTGGTTGTGTTTTCTTTTTTTTTTTGGTTCTATATTTTTGTTGTCCTTAATCTTGGTTGTGAGAGGAGGCACAGCATGTCCAGCTATTCCTCCATCTTGGCCGGAAGTCCTGCTCTTGGTATTTTAATGGCAATTGCATTGAATCTATAGAATGCTTTGGGTTGAACAGACATTTTAATGATATTAATTCTTCCGGTCCATGAGCAGAAGAATTATGCTTCCATTTATTTGTATCTTCTTGATTCTTTCTTCAGTGTTCTATAGTTTTCTGAGTACAGATCTATTACTTCCTTGGTTAAGTTTATTCATAGGGACTTTATTTTTTTGTTGTTGCTATGGTAAATAAGGTATTTTTTTAGTTTCTGTTTCTGATATTTCATTGTTGGTATGCAAAAATGCTCTTGACTTCTGGATATTGACTTTGTATCCTGCTACTTTGATGATTTCACTTATTAGCTTGAATAGATTTTTGGTGGAGTCTGTAGGGTTTTCTATGTACACTCTCATGTGGTCTGCAAAAAAGGACAGTTTTACTTCTGCTTCCCAATTTGGATGCCTTTTATTTATTCTTCTTGTCTGATCACTTTGGCCAGAACTTCCTGTACTATGTTGAATAAGAGTGATGAAAGGGGACACCTTTGTCTTTTTGTTTTTTTTTAAAGATTTTATTTATTTATTTTTTAGAGAGAAGGGAAGGGAGGGAGAAAGCAGGAGAGAAACATCAATGTGTGGTTGCCTCTCATGTGGTCCCCACTGGGGACCTGGCCTGCCATCCGGGCAGGTACTCTGACTGGGAATCGAACCAGAGACCCTTTGGTTTCAGACCACGCTCAATCCACTGAGCTGCACTACCAAGGGCCCTTGTCTTGTTCTTGATCTTAAGGGAAATGCTTTTAGTTTTTGCCCATTGACTATGATGTTGGCACTTCTTCCTATGTGGCCTTTATTATGTTGTGGTATGTTCCCTCTATTCCCACTTTTCTGAGTGTTTTTATCATAAATGGGTGCTGAATTTTATCAAATGCTTTTTCTGTATCTATTGATAAGATCATGTAATTTTGCCCTTCAGTTTTTTATGTGATGTATTATGTTTATTGATTTGCAAATGTTGTACCATCCTTGCATTCCTGAAATAAATCTCACTTGGTAATGGTGTATGATCTTTTTAATGTATTACTGGATGTGGATTGTCAATATTTTGTTGAGGATTTTTAACATCTGTGTTCATCAGATATATTGGCCTGTAATTTTCTTTCTTTGTCATGTTTTTACCTGGTTTTAGGACTAATATAATACTGGTCTTGTAAAAAGAGTTTGGGAGTCTTTCCTCTTCTTGAAATTTCTGAAATATTTTCAGAAGGATAGAGGTTACTTCTCCTTTGGGTATTTGGTAAAGTTCATCTGTGAAACCATATGGCCCAGGGCTTTTTTTGTGTCAGGAGTTTTTTATTACTGTTTCAATTTCGCTAATTGTTATCAGTCTATTCAGGTTTTCTGCTTCTTCCTGATTCTTCTTTGGAAGATCGTGTATTTCTGAAATTTATCTCTTTCACTCAGGTTGTCCAATTTCTTGGCATATAGTTGTTCATAGTAATTTCTCATAATCCTTTGTATTACTGTGGTATCACTTGTTGCTTCTTCTCTTTCATTTCTGATTTTATTTATTTGAGTCCTCTCTCTTTTTTTCTTGATCAGTCTGGTTAAAGGTTTTTCAATTTTGTTTATCTTTTCAAAGAACCAGCTCCTGAATTCATTGATTTTTTTTTGAATTGTTTTTTCTCTATGCCATTTAATTCTGCTCTGATCTTAGTTATTTCCTTCCTTCTTCTTGCTCTGGGCTTTGTTTGTTGTTGTTTCTGTGGTTATTTTAGATGTAGTTCTTTTAGATGCATCTTTTAGATGCATATATGTTTGTAGGGGTTGTTTATTTGAGATTTTTTTATGTTCTTTAGGTAGGCCTGTATTACTTTGAACTTCCCTCTCAGGACTGCCTTCACTGTGTCCCATAAGTTTTGGTTGTCCTGTGTTCCTTTCCATTTGTTTCCATGTACTTTGATTTCTTCCTTGATCTCATTGTTAACCCATTTGTTATTTAATAACATGTTACCCAGACTCCATGTATTTGAATGCTTTTTTTTTTAGTTTATTTCTTGAGATTGGTTCCTAGTTTTAAGTCATTGGGATTCTAGAAGATGCTTGATGTTTTCTCAATTATCTTGTATTTGTTAAGGCTTATTTTGTGCCCTACCATGTGGTCTGTCTTTGAAAATGATCCGTGTGCATTTGAAAAGAATGTATATTTTGCTTCTTTGGGGTGAAATATTCTATAAATATCAATTAAGTCCATTTGATATAGAGTGGTGTTAAGTGCTGCAAAATCCATGTTGATTTTTTGTTTGGAAGATCTATCCATGGTTGACAGTGGGGTGTTAAAATCCCCTATAGTGATGGTATTGCTATCAATCTCTTCAAGTCCTCCAAGATTTTCTTTATATATTTAGGTGCTCCAATACTGCATGCATATATATTTACAAGGATTATATGCTCTTGCTGGACTATGCCCTTAAGTATTATATAGTGATATTGTTTGTGTCTTGTTATAGCCTTTGTTTTGAAGTCTATTTTGTCTGATACAAGAATTGCTACCTCAGCATTTTTTTATGTCCATTTGCATGGAACATTTTCTTCATTTCTTCATTTTCAACCTGTGTGAATTTTTTGTTCTGAGGTGGGTCTCTTGTAGACAGCATATATGCAGGTAGTGTTTCCTAATCCATCCAGGTTCCATATGTGTTTTGATTGGGACATTCAATCCATTTACACTTAAGGTCATTATTTATATGTGTTTATTCTTTGCCTTTTCCCCCTTTGTACCTGTGTTCCTCTCTCTCTCTTCCTCTTCTTTTTCTACTTAAAGCAGCCCCTTTAGCATCTCTTGCAATGCTGGTGGAGCTGTGTTCTTCTGGCCTTTTTTTGTCTAGCTCTTTATTTCTGCTTCCATTTTGAATGGCAGCCTTGCTGTATTGAGTAGTCTGGTTTCAAGTCCTTGCTTTTCATCACTAGGAATATTTCATGCCAGTCCCTTCTGACTTGTAGTGTTTCTGAGAATTAGCTGCTATCCTTATTGAAGCTCCCTTGTATGTTACTAGCTGTATCTCCCTTGCTGCCTTTAAGATTACTCCTTTGTCTTTAAATTTTGCCAGTTTAATTGTGATGTGTCTTAGAGTGGGCCTCTTTGGGTTCATCTTGAATGGGACCCTCTGTGCTTCTTTAACTTGTGACTTTTCCCTCACCAAGTTAGGGAAATTTTCTATCATTATTTTTCTTACAGGTTTTCTATCCCTTGCTCATTTTCTTCTCCTTGTTGTATCTCTACGGTGCAATGTTGTTTTGTTTCATGTTGTCACAAAGCTCCCTTAAACTACCTTTGTTCTTTTTCAGTCTTTTTTTTTTGTTGTTGCGTTGCTCTGACTCGCTATTTTTTTCCACCTTGTCTTCCAGCTCACTGCTTCATCTGGCCTGCTAATTCCTTCTACCATATTCATTTCAGATATTGTATTCTTCATTTCTACCTGGTTCTTATTCATAGCTTCTATGTCCTTTTTCATGCTGATGTAGTTCCCACTAAGAACCTTGTAGTTTTCATTAAGTTCCTTGAACACCCTTATAACCATTTCTTTGAACTCTGTGTCTGATAAATTGCTTGCCTCAAATTCATTTAGCTCTTTTTCTGGGGGTTCTTCATTTTCTTTAGATTTGGTGTTGTTTCTTTGTCTCCCTATTTTAGGTGATCCTTGTTTGTTTGTTTCTATGTATTAGATTGATCTTCTTTGACTCCCTGTCTTCATCAGGTTGCCTTCTATGATAGAAGTCTTGTGGGACTCTTTGCAGTCTCCTGGATCTCCTATGCTGTTGTATAGGTGCTGACAGAACAAAACAACACAAAAAACAAAATCCTCACCAGTAAAAATACCCCCCACAACAACAGCGATACCAACAACAAATGAATAGATTAGTAAATGTGGAAAATGAATAATAATATAAGAAAGGTGAAAAAGAATATGAGATAGCTAAAGGAAGGCAAAATGGTTTTGAGAGGGTAGAGGGAAGAGAAATAAGAGTAGGAAATAGAAACGAGGAGAAGAAAATGAAAACATAAAATATAAAATGTAAATATGAAAGGGAAGGAAGAATGCAAAATGGAGAAGGAAAGGAAAGAGTAAAATATGAGGTTTGAAATAATTAAAAATGAAAAAAATTGTGGAAAACATAGGAACAAATTTGAGGAAAAGCAACAGCCACGGCCATATCAATGACATATAATCAAAGATCCAAAAAGTTGGAAAGAGAATAAGATTATTATAAGACAGAAAAAAAGAATATGAGATGACCAAAGGAAATAAACATGATTTTGAAAGGATAGAGGAAGGATAAACAAAAAAAGTAAGGAATAGAAACAAGGCAAAGGGAAAAAATAGGGGAGAAGATGGTGGCAAGATAGGTGGGAGTGGAGTCCACTTCCCCTTGTGCTTGGATTGAAAACCTAGCCAATCTTCTGAGGAGCAGAGTGAACAGCCAATGGTACCCCAGCATATATGAGGGTTGGAGGACAAAACTATAGAGGACATTGAAAAATCAGATGGTAAGGAGACTCCTTTGGGATGGTAAGGTCCCTAGGACCAGCACGGGGAGCACAGTGGCTGCAGCCCCAGGCCCAGTGCCTGCGGGGCCTGCTGCAGGATTCTTGAAAGAGAGCCAGGTCAGTGGCTCCCTCCCTGGCCAAACAGGGAGGTTCCAGCAGTACCAGGATGGACCTGGATGCTTGAAGTTGTTGGGGGGAATAAGGGTGAAGTGGCAAATGCACAGAGGTGGTGTGTACCCGCTGAGACTGTGGACACTGACTAGGAACAGTTGGGCTGTGATGGACCGTGACTGGGATAGTCTCTGCTCTGTCTCGAGAGTTGGGCTGTGGGAGAGGCCAGGTGCTTGTTTGGAGCAGGAGGCATAAACAGGAGGACTTAAAAAAAAAAAGGCACTTGGTGTCTGTTTAGGGAATTCTCCCTCAGCAGCCACCCCCGCCTCCCCTGGTTGCATCTGTGCAGCCTCTGCAGCCTCAGCCATAGGCCCACCTCTGTTGCCAGGATCACAGCTGTGCCCCTACCCTACCCTCAGCTGCAATGGCGGAGGGCGCACAACTGTGCCCATGACCCCAGTGGTGCACCACGGATACAGCTACTGTACCCCTCCTCCACTGCAGCTGTTCCCAACACCCCTCTGCCACCACAGCAGCAGAGGCCTCAGTCCCAGGGGCAGAGAGTGCCTGACCCGGCCCCCAGCAGCTGTGTTCTCGCTGCAGCAGTGTAGGCCGAGTCCCCACTGCCTGCAGCCCCAGAGGGATGTGCCCATGTTTGCAGCCTAAGCCACCCACACCCCTGCCCTGATGGCTGACTGGCTAACTAAGAGGAAGACAGAACTGTCCCCCACATAGGAGAGCAGCAGAACTCAGGGAGTCATCAGTCCCCAGAAAGATTTAACTCAGTGGGGGAGCTGAACTACCCTGAAGAGACTCTGAGAGTCCCTAGCATCTAGGAGACCAAAGAGCGAGAAGGTGGTGTATGAGTTGCCCCTAATTGGTACACCTCAACTACAGCACAAATGGTGGACTGAAGGTGTAGGCCTGACACAAAAGGGCAGTGGGGGCCAGGCTGCGAACTGAGGAATTGGGCTGGAGGCTGGGCAACAGTGAAGAGTGCAGCTCAGACCTGGCCCCCAACCGTGCAAAAACACAGGAAGGGAGAAAAGTGAAACCAATCCCCCCTTAGCCTGCTATAGCCAGGAAGACCAGCAGAACTGGCTTGGCCAGTGTAAAGCCAATAGGAGGCTTCTAAGTTTTTTCCTTTTTCCTTCCCTCCCCTAAGCCAAGTGAGACAATAAAACCTGGGCCAGAGCTGTGAAAGGGCCAGAGTCAGACCCAAAGAGGGGTCATCTCAGCAACTGAAACTGTGAGACAAATTTCACTTTGCTATTCCAGAGAACTTGCAAGTTATTGTTTATTTGTATTATTATGTATTTCATTATTTTTATTTTATTAGTATTTTTTAAATTTTTCTTCTTTTGGTTTAGTTTTCTTCATTTTGTTTGTTTAATTGCATTGTTTGACTGGCTTTCCTTGTTCTCTCTTTCACAGAGTATTTTTAATTTTCCTTCTTTCACTTCACTTGTGTTCCTATAGCATACTACTCTAGGTCGTGTACTTCCTATTCTTGTTACTCAGATCACATAGATTCTGTTATGTGATTGTTGCTCCATTACTGTTGTAAATAATTGTTGTTCCATACAATTGTAAATACTACACAGCACCCCTCCCAGATCTCCCAAACTTCACTGTTTCTGGAACTTCATTACTGTTGTGGTTAACTCTGTTCTTTCCCACACTACACCTATTCTCTATCCTTTACTCTCACTATATCTCATAATCTGACCTCGCAAAAGCTCACTGTTTTCTGGATCCAATTCACAATCCTTTCCGGAGGGAAGGAACCACCAAAGAAAGACCCAACAACAATCAAAACTCAGAGACATGCAGAGAGCAAACATAAATGACAGCCCAAAAGCAGTAAGCTCAGGAGATCAAGGAGACTGCACCACTGAATCTCACAGGTCTCCTACCATTGAAGTTCACACCATAAAACCAGGGATTCAGAACAGATCAATTTAAGAAGCAGAGGCTAACAAGAAGAGTCTCACAAAGAAACAATCCCCAAACAAAAGGATAGGAGGAAGCCTCAGAAAGAATGCTAAATGAAACAGGCAAGTCCATGTTCAAATATTGAGTTAAAAGCAACAATTATAAGGAAGCTCAATGAGCTCACAGAGAATTACCAAAAACTGCAGGGAAACTACAGTTAACTCACTGCAAACTATGTCAACATGAAAAAGGAAATAGAAACTATCAACAAGGACCAAGAGGAAATGCACACAATTTCTGAATTGAAGAACACAGTAGAAGGAATAAAAATCAGGCTAGATGAAGCAGAGGATTGAATCAGGGAGCTGGAGGACAGGGTAGAACAAAACATGCAGAAAGAGCAAGAAAAGGAAAAAAGACTCAGAAAGAATGAAGATGTGTTAATGGAACTGCAGGACAACATGAAACATAATATTCACGTAATAGGGATACCAGAAGGAGAAGAAGAAGAGTAAGGGATAGAAAACATGTTTTAAAAAGTAATGATGGCAAACTTCCCTAATTGGATGAGAGAAAAATCACACGAATCCAGGAAACAGAGTTCCAATCAAGAGGAACCCAAAGAGGCCCTCTTCAAGACACATCATAATTAAAATGGCAAAATTCCAAGACAAAGGTAGAGTCTTAAAGGCAGCAAAGGAGAAACAGGAAGTAACTTAGAAGAGAGCCGCGATAAGACTAGAAGCTGACTTCTCCATGGAAACACTCCAAGCCAGAAGAGATTGGCAAGGAATGTATCAAATAATGAAAAACAAAGGCCTACAACCAAGAGTACTCTATCCAGCAAGGCTCTCAATTAAAATGGAAGGTGCAATAAGGAGTTTCCCTGAGAAAAGACACCTCAAAGAATATACCTGCACCAATCCAGCTCTTCAAGAGATGCTAAAGGGTCTCCTTTAAGAACAGGAAGAAAAACAGTGAGAGAGAGGAACACAGGTACAAAAAAAATGGCAATAAATAAGTACCTATCAATAATAAACTTAAACTTAAGTGGATTAAGTGCTCCAATCAAAAGACATAGAATAGCTGAATGGATAAGAAATCATCACCTA
The DNA here is from genome assembly GCA_004027475.1 of Anoura caudifer. Taxonomy (NCBI): domain Eukaryota; kingdom Metazoa; phylum Chordata; class Mammalia; order Chiroptera; family Phyllostomidae; genus Anoura; species Anoura caudifer. Next base: position 136,828 of record PVKU01004124.1, read on the forward strand.
CACATATGCTGCCTATAAGAGATCCACCTCAGAACAAAAGACCTACACTGAAAGTGAAGGTCTGGAAAGAAATATTCCAAGCAAATAGACAGGGGGAAAAAGCTGGGTAGCTAAACTCATATCAGACAAAGTAGACTTCAAAAAAATAGCCATAAAAAGAAACCCAGAAGATCACTTCATTATACTGAAGGGAAGAATCCATCCAGAGAACAAAAACATTGTAAATATATATGCACCCAACATAGGAGTACCCAGATATGTGAAGAAAATCTTTGAGGACATCAAGAAAGATATTGACAGCAACACAATTATAGTAGGGGATTTCAACAGCCCATTGTCAAAAATGGACAGATTTTCTGAACAAAATATCTACAAAGATATTGTGGCATTGAACACTGCCCTAGGTCAAATGGACTTAACCAACATACATAGAGAATTTCATCCCAAAGAAGCAAAATACACATTCTTTTCAAATGCATACGGAACATTTTCAAAGATAGACTACATGATAGGACATAAAACAAGCCTCAACAAATTCAAGAAAATTGAAATCATACCAAGGATTTTCTCTGACCACAAGGGACTGAAACTAGAAAACAATCTCAAGGAAAAAACTCAAAAACACTTGAACTGATGGAGATTGAATAGCATGCTATTAAATAATTAATGGGTCAATAACTAAGAAATCAAAGTTTCTGGAAACAAATGAAAATGTACTCACAACAGTCCAAAACTTATGGGACATAGGAAAGACAGTCCTCAGAGGGAAGTTCATAGGGATACAGGCCTACCTAAAAAGATAGAAACATTTCAAATAAACGACCTAACCCTACACCTACAAGAACTGGAGGAACAACAACAGAGACAGCCCAGAGCAAGTAGAAGGAAGGAAATAACCAAGATCAGAGCAGAATTAAATGACATGGAGACTGAAAGCACAATTCTAAGGATCAATAAATCCATGAGCTGGTTTGTTGAAAAGATAAAGAAAATCAACAAGCCTTTAAGCAGACTCATCAAGGAAAAAAGAGAGAGGACCCAAATAAATACAATCATAAATGAAAGAGGAGAGATTACAACTGATACCACAGGAATACAAAGCATTGTAAGAAATTACTATGAAGAAATATATGGCAAGAAATTTGAAAACCTAGGTGAAATGGATGTATTTCTAGAAAAATATAATCTTCCAAAACTCAATGAAGAAGAAGCAGAAAACCTGAACAGACCAATAACAGCAGATGAAATTGAAGAAATAATAAAAAAACTCCCAACACACAAAGCCCTGGACCAGATAGTTTCACTGGAGAATTCTACAAAGCATTTAAGGAAGAGCTAGCCCCTATCCTTCACAGACTATTCCAAAAAATCCAAAATGGTGGAAGTCTTCCAAACTCTTTTTATGAAGCCAGCATCATCCTAATCCCAAAACCAGATAAAGACACAACAAAGAAAGAAAACTTCAGGCCAATATCGCTGATGAACATAGACGCTAAATTCCTCAACAAAATATTGGCAAACTGCATCCAGCAATACGTCAAAAAGATCATACACCATGATCTACTGGGATTCATCCCAGGGATGCAAAGTTGGTACAGTATTCTCAAATCAGTAATCATGCATCACATAAACAAAAAGCGAAAATTGACATGATCATATCAATAGATGTGGAAAAAGCATTTGATAAGGTACAGCAACCATGTATGATGAAAACACTTAACCAAGTGGGAATAGAAGGAGCATTCCTCAACATAAAGGCCATATATGAGAGACCTACAGCCAACATCATACTCAACGGGCAAAAACTAAAATCTTTTCCATTAAGATCAGGAACAAGACAAAGATGTCCGCTTTCACCACTCCTATTCAACATAGTATTGGAAGCCTTAGCCACAGCAATCAGAAAAGAAAAAGAAATAAAAGGCATCCAAATTGGAAAAGAGGAAGCAAAACTGTCATTGTTTGCAGATGACATGGGAGTGTACATAGAAAATCCTATAGACTCCATCAAAAACTACTCGACCTAATAAATGAATTTGGCAAAACAGAGGGATACAAAGTCAGTATCCAGAAATCAAAGGCATTTCTGTATACCAGCAGTAAAACATCAGAAACAGAAATCAGGGGAAAAAATCCCATTTGATTTAACAATTAAAAAAAATAAAATACCTAGGAATAAACTTAACCAAGGAGGTAAAAGCCCTGTACTCAGAAAACTACACAACACTGAAGAAAGAAATTAAGGAAGACACAAACATATACTGTGTTCATAGATCAGAAGAATTAGCATCAAAATGTCCATACTACCCAAAGCAATTTATAGATTCAATGCAATCCCTGTTAAAGTACCAGTGGCATATTTCACAGACATAGAACAAACAGTTCAAAAATTTATATGGAACCATAACCCTGAATAGCTGCAGCAATTTTGAGAAAGAACAAAGTAGGTGGGGTCACAATACCTGATGTCAAAATGTATCGCAAGGCCACTGTAATCAAAAGAGCCTGGTACTGGCATAAGAACAGACACATGGACTGATGGAACAGAATAATGAGCCCAGATATAAACCCAAGTCTCTATGGTCAATTAATAGTCAATAAATGGGGCAGCAGAGTAAAATGGAGCAAAGATAGCCTGTTCAACAAATGTTTTGGGAGAGCTGCACAACTACATGAAAAAGAAAAGAAAAGAAAGTAGAGCACCAACTTACACCATACACAAAAATTAATTCAAGGGGGATAAAATATTTGAATATAAGTCATGACACCATTAAAGCCCTAGAGGACAACATAGGTAGGGAAAACTCAGATATTCCATGCAGCAATATTTTCAATGATATGTCCCCTAGAACAAGGGATATAAAGGAAAGGATAAACACATGGGATCTCATCAAAATTAAAAGCTTCTGAATGGCTAAAGAAAACAGCATTAAAATGAAAAGCGAACCATCCGTGTGTGAAAACATATTTGCCAATGACACCTCAGACAAGAGTTTGATCTCCAAAATATATAAAGCAGTCACATGACTGCACTCTAAGAAGACAAGCAACCCAATTAAAAAATGGGCAAAGGACTTGAACAGACACTTTTCCAAGGAGGACATACAGAGCATCCAGAGACACATGAAAAGATGATCAATATTGTTAGCTATCAGAGAGATGCAAATTAAAACCACAATGTGATACCACCTCACACCATTGAGAATGGCCATAATAAACAAAGCAAGAAACAAATGTTGGAGAGGTTGTGGATGAAAGTTGGTGGAATTGCAGGTTGGTACAACCACTATGGAAAAGAGTATGGAATTTCCTCAGAAAACTAAAAATGGAAATGCCTTTTGACCTGGCAATACCACTGCTGGGATTATATCCAAGGAACCCTTTAACATAAATCCAAAAGAACTTTATGCACCCCAATGTTCATAGCAGCACAATTTACAATAGCCAAGTGCTGGAAGCAACCCAAGTGCCAATCAGTAAATGAATGGATCAAAAAACTATGGTAAATTTACACAATGGAATTCTATGCATTAGAAAGAAAGAAGGAAATCCTACCCTTTGCGACAGCATGGATGGTACTGGAGAGAATTATACTAAGTGAAATAAGCCAGGCAGTGAAAGTCAAATACCATATGATGTCACCATTAACAGGAACCTAATCACAAGCAAGCAAATTATAGCCAAAGACACTGAAATTGTGAACAGGCTGACAGTGATTAGAGGGGAGAAGGGATAATGGGGGAAAGGGTGAAGGATTCACAGGAACAATTACAAAGGACATATAGACAATAACAAGGGTGGGGAGTAGAAATGGGAGGAAGGGAGGCAGGGAAGCCTGGGGTATTGGGGAGTGGCGGGGGGGGGGAAGGCAGAAAACTGTACATGAACAATTTTAAAAAAATGTTCCACTGTGTGATTCTCTTAAAAGTGTTATGAACAGCTATCTAAATAAGAAAGTTACCACTTAAAAAAAAAATCCTATACACTCCAGCAAAAAACTCATCCTAATATATGAATTCGGCAAAACAGTGGGATGCAAAACAGTGGGATGCAGTATACAGAAATCGAAGGTACTTTTGTACACCAACAATGAAAAATGAGAAACAGAAATCAGGAAAAAATCCCATGTAATAAAGCAACAAGAAAAATAAAGTACCTAGGATTAAACCTAACCAAGGAGGTAAAAGACTTGTACTCAGAAAACCACACAACTCTGAAGAAAGAAATTAAGGAAGACAAACAAGTGAAAGCAGGTACCATCCTCATGGATTGGAAGAATTAAGGTAGTCAAAATGTCCATACTACCCAAAGCAATTTATAGATTCAATGCAATCATTGTGAAATCCCAATGATATATTTCACAGATATAGAACAAACATTTCAAAAATTTATATGGAACTATAAATGACCCTGAATAGCTACAGCAATTTTGAGAAGAACAAAGTAGGAGGGATCATAATACCTGATATCAAATGTATTACAAGGCCACTGTTATCAGAACAGCTTGGTACTGGCATAAGAACAGACACATAGACCAATGGAACAGAACAGAGAGCCCAGAAATAAACCCAAGTCTCTATGGTCAATTAATATTTGACAAAGGGGGAAGAAGTATCAAATGGATACTTCTAAAAATAGCCTGTTCAACAAATGGTGTTGGGAGATCTGGACAGCTACATGCAAAATGGAATAATCACCCACTTACACCATACACAAAAATAAATTCAAGGTGGATAAAAGACTTAAATATAAGCTGTGACAGTATTAAAGTCCTAGAGGAGAACATAGGTAGGAAAATCTCAGACATTCTGTGCAGCAATATGTTCACTGATATGTCCCTAAAGCATAAAGGAAAGGGACATAAAGGAAAGAAAACAAATGGGACCTCATCAAATTGAAAAGCTTCTGCATGGCTAAAGAAAACAGCATTAAAATGAAACAGAATCAACTGAATGGGAAAACATATTTGCCAATCATACCTCAGATAAGGGTTTGATCTCCAAAATATATAAAGAACTCTCATGACTCTACTCCAGGAAGACAAACAACCCAGTTAATAAATGGGCAAAAGACTTGATCAGACACGTCTCCAAGGAGGACATACAAAGGGCCCTGAGACATATAAAAAGATCCTCAGTATCACTAGCCATCAAAGAGATGCAAATTAAAACCACAATGAGATACCAGTTCACAGTGGTCAGAATGGCCATTGTAAACAAATCAACAAATATGTTGGAGAGGATGTGGAGAAAAAGGGAACCCTAGTGCACTGTTGGTGGGATTGCAGACTGGTGCAGCCACTGTGGAAAACAGTATGGAATTTCCTCAGAAAGCTAAAAATGGAACTGCCTTTTGACCTGGCAATTCCATCACTGGGATTATATCCTAAGGATCCTGAAACACTATTCCAAAAGAACCTATGCACCCCAATGTTCATAGCAGCATAGTTTACAATAGCCAAGTGCTGGAAGTAATCTAAGTGCCCATCAGTAAATGAATGAATCAGGAAACAGTGGTTCATTTACACAATGGAATACTATGCAGCAGAGAGAAAGAAGGTGCTCCTATCCTTTGTAACAGCATGGATGGAAGTGGAAAGCACTATGTGAGGTGAAATAAGCCAGGCAGTGAGGGACAGATACCATATGATCTGACCTTGAACTGGAACCTAATCAACAAAGGAAAAAAGCAAGGAAAATATAACTGGAGACATTTATATTAAGAACAGTCTGAGAGTAACCAGAGCAGATATGGGAGGGGATAATGGGGGGAAGGAGGGAAGGGTTTTCAGGAACAAATATAAAGGACACATGGAGAAAACCAAGGGGAGGTGGAAGCAAGGGAGGGAGGAAGTTTTGGCTGTGGTGGTGGGGGAGTGTTGGGGAGCAAATGCAGACAACTGTAATTGAGCGGCCATAAATAATTTTTTTTAAAAGGGGAAAAAGTAAAATTTAAACCTAAAGTAGAAAGAAAGAAGAAGGCAAAATGGAGTAATACAAGGGAAGAGTAAAATATGAGAATTGATATAAAAATATTTGAACAAATAGGAACAAAGTTGAATAATAATCAACTACAACAGCAATATGAATGCCAAATAAGCAAAAGAATTAATAAAGGTGAAAAGGGAATGCAATTATTATAAGAAAGAAAAAGGAATATGAGATGACTGAAGGAACGAAAAATGATTTGGGGAGGAAAGGGAGAAAAAATAGGAAGAGAAATGAGGCAAAGAAGGTGAAAAAATACATTTTAATATGAAAATCAGAAAATAAGAATGGGAAGGAAAATGGCAACATGGAGTAAGAAAAAGGAAGAATAAAATATGAGACTTTAAAATGAATAAAATTGAAGAAAAAGAAAAATTGTTAGTAAGCTCTGCAAAAGAAACACAATGCAAAGAATGAAAAAGAACAAGGTGGAATTTGTCTCAGCAGAGTCCAGGGCTTACCTATAGGCCTCTTCTGGATCCAACTCTGCCAATGTCAGATGCCATCCTGTCTAGCTCTAGGCGGCCTGCTTGAGCCTACAAGCGATCCAGAGTCTGGCTATCTCCTTCAGGTTTGGCTGTGTGTGGGATGGTCCTCACTGCTCTACCCTGCTGGCTTTTCATCAGCAGAAGGACCAGAGGTGGGTCATTCAATGTCCGAAAGTACCACAGGTACCACCTCCATCTGCCCTCTATCTGCAGTCCTGTCATTAGTCTTAGCCTCAATGCTGCTGACCTGTCTGTTTCTAAGAGGCCTTTTGATGCAATTGGGAGGATTGAGCCCCTGGATCTCTCCTGGATGGTGCTGTTCAGACTTCAGGAAAGATGGTATGTTCTCCTACCCCGGTGCCTCCTGTTTTGGTCTGTTCCAGATTACTTCCAATAATGAGTAGTTTCTAATGAGTTAACTCTAATGAATTACCTTTTCATGTGAGGAGCCAGTCTGTGTAAAAGGGTCAGCTCTTTCCTGCCTAGCACTGATGGTAGCTCTGTATAAGAGTTGAGGCTGGGTGTGACCCAGAATACCCCTTGCTGCATCAAGTTCTGCTCTCTCTGCCCAGCTGGTTTCAGTATAATAGGACCCGAAAAACCAGTGTATTTTGTTGTGGCTGAGAAAAGTTCCTGGGACCTCTTAAAAGGATTCGAAGAGTTGAATGCTGTAGCTGTCTCCTCTAGTGGATCTTGAACAAACCTGAGGACATCACTTACATCAATCTGATGATTACTTTCCCCATTTTGGCTTCATTGGATCCCATCGGGGAAGAACAATTCTTGCTTCCAGTTTTCTTGCACAAGATAAATCTCCGACAGTCAAACATCAGTCTAGGTTGTGGATTTGATTCCTGTTCTGGGTATGTACAGGAGGTAACTAATCAATGTTTCTCTCTCTCCTTCATTCTTTCTCTCCCTCTAGCTCAACTGTGGAACAGTCCTCCCGTGGTCCTCAGTTGTCCATCCTCCATGCCCTCCAAGTGCCTGCAGCTGCCCAAAGGTGCTAATGTACTAATGCTACTCTCTCCTTGGGTCCTAGGGCAGGGGAGGAGAGGATAAAACTGTTACTATTTTGGAATTACTATTTTATTCTAAAGTAAGTAAATTGTATTTATACTATTTTTTATATTTTAAGATGGATTTTTGGCTTAAAAATAGATTAGAAGTCTTGTTTCTCATCCCAGAGTTTCACTATAAAGATACTGAAGATGAAAAAGTAATGTATCGCAGTTTCCTGGCTCATAGAGAAGAATCAACTCCATAGAACTGGATAAAACTATAAATTAGCAATAAAAATATGGCAGAAGCTCTCTTTCCCTTGGCTTTATGTGTGCTACCATACTGACCTATAAGCCTTGTGCTCCTGAAGAGCAGGGACTGTTGAAAAATTCCCTACACCTTTCCATTCTGGAAAAGAACGTCCCAGTTCTCATACAGTTTTATATAAGAGTAAAGCTTGTGTTCGGATTCCTGCTTACTCCACCCATGGCATGGGCCTCTCTGCTCCTAGTCAGTGTTCTGGGTCTAATAGTGTGACTTACTATTGTTCTTGTGCTTCCTCTTGTGTCCCCCGGTTGCTGAGTAAGGATTCTGTTTTGGTTCGTTTTCAGTGCTCCCTTGACTTCTGGTGGTGATTTCTTTGGTTTCATGGATTGACCATTTGGATGGTAGAGATCTTGTCTCTTTTGGGTAAAAGATGACAGTGAGTCTTGTTTGTTACTCTTTTCTATTTGTCTACTTTGTGCTCAAGTCAGTTAAGGGTTCGTACCTGCAGGAAAGAAAATAGCTCTTTGATGTGGATCAGTGAATTCTGTTAATCTGTGTTTACTGATCAGGGCTGAAAATTTAGAATTGTAGTTATTAGCTGTTTATCTCTGTCTGTCTGCATGTTGATGTCTCTGTAGTCCAGAAAGGCCTTTATTTTCATGAATATAATATTTTCCTGTCTCTGGATGGCATTGCCAAATTAGATTATAAAATTGCTTGAATTAAATGAGTTCTTTTACGATTGACTTAGAGATAATGAGCACTTGCACAAATGGAATATGCCTACTAAAATTCCTAAAAGTTAAAGAACTTGAACTTCTAATACTTTTAAAGGGCAAAAGAAAAAAATCTTATGGAAATTAACTCAGAATGTTTTTAAAATAAATTCACAATAGGCAAATTAGAGTAAATTAATGTTTTTAAACTATTTTAATATTTTTGGTTTAATAAAAACAGCTATATCCTCTCTGAGCATTAAGTACAATACAAGCTTATGTTTTTATTCCACTTGGGTATATTCTTCTTAAGTTTATATAGGTTTAGTGATCAAATAAACTGACATGTTTAAAATTATAAAACATGTATGTTTGTATTTAACCAAATCAAATTATATTCTGACAAACTTTATTTCAGCGGTGATTATGTGTCCGAATATGGCCTCTTAAAGATAATTGCCAAGATATTTAGGTAAATTAATGATACTAAATGTAGTTAATTAATAGTTATTCATTAGATGCCTAGATCATCTCCAAGTAAGAAAATACTGAAGCATTAGTTACTAAACATAGTTTAAATTTTATGTTCTTTTGCTTCTTATTTTTATTTGCTACAGAGAGATCTCTTTGGGCCTGTAATGAACATGCTCATTTCTGCCCCTGTGGCTGTATAAGGCTGTGGTGTGTGTCATGAGCCTGCTGGTCTGCAGTCAAGTAATGGTGCTCAATGGACAGCATACAGTTACCCACTGCCTGTTAGCTCTGTGAACTGGGAGTTAGTTACTTGGGTTAAAGTTATCATTAACATGTGATTTAGGCTATACTTATTAGAAGTAGTTTTGGAGAAACACAACTAAATGTGTATTTCTATTTTTCAAGGAAAAGAATATTTTTGTCTTAAAGATGTGGTTTTTAAATCCACATTCCCCCTTTTACCCTTCAAGCTTATTGAATACCCCAAAAAGCTTTCTCTGTGGTTATAACTATTGATATTTAGTGTATTGGAAATTGAAACTGAGAAAACTTTTAAATGCTTACTTATGCATTTATGATAGCAACAGTGAACACATTACATGTCTTAGTAATATTATGAAGTTAGTTCTGACCATGTGGACCTCTGTGCTATGGTATGAATGTGTCTCCCTAAAATTCACATTGTAGAGGAAACACTATTCCATGTGTGATTGCTGCTGGACCTACCATCTAGATCCAGGGCAGAATGGGAATTGCTTTTGAAAATCCCATCAGAAACTGTCTGATCAACCCCTCTATAGCATGCTGGTTAGTTCTGGTTCTTGGAAGAGGGTGTTGCCCACACTGGATAAACATGTAAGGCATTTTCCCCTTATTTGTGGCAGGTCATGCCCCAGTGCCTCATCCATCCTTTCCTGTCCTATATAACCCCTCAGTACCTGCTACATAGCAGGCAGGGTATCCGTGTCATCTTGCTGCTATCAGAGATGAGCCCTATATGTAAATCCCCTAATAAACTCATGATGTAATGCTGGAAGTGTCAGTCCCTTTCTCAGTCTCTTGGCCCTGGGAAGTTTTATGGAACACACATATGTTAAAACACTAACCTCCAAAGATGATATTGGGAGGTAGTGCCTTTAGGAGGTGCTTGAATCTTGAATAGGTATAGTGCTGTATAAAAGGGGTTCCAGGGATATTCCTCTCTTCTTCTGCTATGTAAATCTGTAAACTTTAAGAGGCCTCACCCAGTTGTTTGGCACCCTGATTTTGGACTTGCAGACTTTAGAACTGTGAGAGAGAAATTTCTCTTGTTTGTAAGCCACTCAGTCTGTGACATCTTGTTATAGCACCTTGAATGGACTAAGATGCCCTCAGAGTGGTCTAAAGTAAAGGGGTCAGTTTGTTCCAGAATATGAAAGAATGCAATGAAAGACAAAATTTGAAAAAGAATTTTATTTGCCTTCATTTATAATACCTCAGTTTGAAAAGTTAAAATCTTAGCTCAATTAGCTTAAAAGTTTGCTCAATTTGATGGGTTTGTTTCCTTGGTTTACTGCTTACTTCCTTCACCTACAATATAAAAGATTATTTATTCTGTTATTTAATCTAGGTAAACCATAAAAATTCTGTATTTTACCAGAATAGTCTTCTATGGTTTACTATATTTTTTGTTATTTAAGAAAAACCTGGGTTCTTTGTAATCATATTACTTTCTATGTTTATTTTTAAAAAATGTTTTAATGTTTTATTGTCATTTTGAAATAAATTGCCAAATATTGTTTCTTGAGCACCCATGATTTGATTTCTATTTAAATGTTCAAATCTGATAACTTTTATTTTTGCCTTCCTAATGTTGAGTCCTACATGTAAAATAAAATGAAGTAAAATTTCCAAGGTCTTGTCTGGAATGTCATATTTGAGACTGTGTACCTTCAGGATATCTTTTATAACTAAAACTGTTTTTGAATTTCCCAGAGGATCCTTAGAAAATCACAAAGCATTTATTGTTTGTAGAAAAATCCTCACCCAATGATATGTTTATTGATTTTAGGGTGAGAGGAAGGGAAAGAGAGAGGGAGAGAAACATTGATATGACAGAAATATCAATCAGTTGTTTCCTGTGTGTGCCCCAACCTGGGATTGAACCCTCAACCTTTTGGTATATGGGACAATGCTCCAGCCAACTGAGTCACTCAGCCAGCACTGTATTCTTTTTGAAAGTAGGGTTAATTATGTGTATGATTATTTAGCCTAAGTTTGTTTTTGGATTGACTTTATTATCTTGTTTTGTATGCTACAGAAACAATGAAATTTCCATGTCAGTTACACTATTTTGTAATGAACTCTCATCCTGTCTTTCACTTTTGAAAGCTATCTGGCTATATAAGGAACTCCTTTATCTTTTCTTTTAGTAGACCATGTAAACAGAAATGAACCATTTATAAAATATCATGTTCTTTTTTTAAAACATTTTATTTATTTATCTTTAGAGGGGAAGGGAAGGAGAGAGGGAGAGAGGGAGAGAAACATCAATGTATGGTTACCTCTTGTGCGTCCCCTACCGGGAACTGGCCCACAACCCAGGCATGTGCCCTGACTGGGAATTGAACTGTGATCCCTTGGTTCACAGGCCTGCACTCAATCCACTGAGCTACACCAGCCAGGGCAAAATATCATATTCTTTTTATCTGACCATTCTAGAATTCAGAACCTTTTATTGAATATTCTTATTTTTATAGAAATATAAGTAATGTCCATAAATTCAATAAGAACCTGTCCTCCCTATTAATGGAAAATAATTGGAAATACTGGTTGTGGAACCAAAGCCTTGTCCTAAGTATCATGTTTGAGAATGGTGATCATTTAATCAGATATGACCAGACACTTAAGGGGCTAAGGTTGACTTTATGAAGCCAATGCTTAACAAATCCCTCTTTGGAACACTGGCTTGGTTTCTAGCTTACAGGTTCACAGCCTTACAGTTGAGTAAGGAAGGTTACTTCCTGGCAATCCCAGGAACCTCAGAATATCTTGGGAACATTGGGAAGAGAGAAACTCACCAAAATATATAGGTACTGCAGGTGAAATCAAGTGGCAAGTTCTTTGCTTGGTTTCTCGTCTCAAGAAACTTTTAAAAGAACAATGTCAGATCCCTTATGAAAACTCCCAGCAACTGTTTTTGCTACATATATGAAAATAACCAGGCCAGATTTAATGAGACAAGCCTTATTTTGTGGTCAAGATAAATCTTTCTTTGTGATTTTTTTTTTTTTTTGGTCAAAAAGGGAGAGACTTAAGGGGGAAAATGGATTTTGGTGGAAAACTGTGTATAGTTCATAGTACATTCTTCTAGATGATAAGATTCTATCCTGTTCAGTGTCTTTGAGGTACTTTGCATCTCTTTGTAAACTGCAGGTAACTGATGGAGATGCAAAATCTTCCTTGTCTAGTAGAGATGTAATTGACTACCACTGGTATGAAGAATTGATTGTAGTACCTACCTGCACATTGGGCTGGATCCTGATACCTTGCCCAGAATGCTTACTAAATTTTAAATTCTTCAGTTTCCTTCAAATTCTGGCCACAACCCTACAAATGAAGATCTCTGATTTTTCTCCTTCCCACCTGACTTGACATCACCAAGACTAAGGCCAGACCACCCAGATCCCTATTGAGACTCTAAGTTGTCTGGCTTTTCCCCCAAGATCTGGAGAAACCCTGTGAACTGAAGCCTGGTGACTTGTTATAAAACTGGAAAGCCTCACCACTGCAGCAGACATTTCATGAGCTGGATTTCCCTGGATAAGCATGTAAAAGGCTTAGGTTACATGTGCCCTTTTGTGAGAGGAAACCAAGACTGTGAACAATATCACCAAAAGCACTGGCATCTAGTTTGGGGGATTTAAAAAATAAAAAAAGAAAGAAATTCAATAAGCAGTGCTACTGTATAGCTGAAAGATTTTCTTCTACCAACCACATAGAATTCACTGAACTAGATACTTCCAGGGTTCAACTCCTGGCTCTTTACTTTAATATAAGCTTTTATATTAATATTCCCCCTTTTTATTTTGACATCTCTCTTTTAAGTTGTTTGATCTCAAGGACCCTGAAACAACTGATATTTGTTGCCACCTTCTAACAGATGGTTCAACTGGTATTACAGGAACAAAATTAATAAGAATCCCCAAGATACAGTTTCTTTTTTTTTTAGACTAGAATCCATGTTTCTTTATTCCAGAGAATGACCATTTTCCTTCTCAGTGTTATCCCTAAAATACATTACTGTAAGAAGATGAAATCTAATCTTCCCTTTGTACATTACTTAAATATAACTGTTAAGGTTTTTTCCCCCAATTAAAAAAATTTTTATTCTATTACATTTGTCCCAATTCCCCCCCCCCCGCATGCTGTTGCTCTCGCCTGCCCACCCCTGCCACTCCAAAAGTCAGTCCCCACCCTGTTGTGCATGTCCACGGGTCATTTATACTTGCTCTTTAACTAGGTCCTTCCCCATTTTTACTACCATGTCCACCACCCTCCTCCACTTTGGTCCCTGTCAGTCTGTTCTTGTTTCCATGCCTGTGGTTCTGTTTTGCTCATTTATTAGTTTTGTTTTTTTACGTCGTTATAGGTGAGATCATATGGTATTTGTCTTTCACCATCTGGCTTATTTCACTTAGCATAATACTCTCCAGTTCCATCCATGCTGTTGTGAAGGGTAGGGGCTCCTTTCTTTCTGCTGCATAGTATTCCATTGTGTAAATGCACCACAGTTTTTTGATCCAGTCATTTACTGATGGGAACCTAGGTTGCTTCCAGCACATGGCTATATTGTAAATTGTGCTGCTATGAACATTGGGGTGCATAGGTTCTTTTGGATTGATGTTCCAGGATTCTTAGGGTATAATCCCAGCAGTGGAATTGCCAGGTCAAAAGGCATTTCCATTTTTAGTTTTCTGAGGAAATTCCATACTGTTTTCCACAGTGGCTGCACCAGTCTGCATTCCTGCCAACAGTGCACTAGGGTTCCCTTTTCTCCACAACCTCTCCAGCATTTGTGGTTTGTTGATTTGTTTATGACAGCCATTCTAACCAGTGTGAACTGGTATCTCATTGTGCTTTTAATTTGCATCTCTCTGATGGTTAGTGATGCTGAGGATCTTTTTATATGTCTCTGTGCCCTGTGTATGTCCTCCTTGGAGAAGTGTTTGTTGAGATCCTTTGCCTACTTTTTAAATTGGATTGTTTGTCTTCCTGGAGTGGAGTCATGTGAGTTCTTTATATATATTTTGGAGATCAAACCCTTGTCCAAGGTATCATTGGCAAATATGTTTTCCCATACTGTTGGTTCCCTTTTCATTTTGCTGATGTTTTCTTTAGTGGTGCAGAAGCTTTTTAGTTTGATGTAGTCCCATTTGTTTGTTATTTCCTTTATTTCCCTCACCCTAAAGGATATATTACCCAAATGCACTTCCTTAACCTCTGCTTAACTCCTCAGGAGGATTATGATTGTTTCTGAGTTCTTCAACAATAACAACCGGTATTTGATATAAATAACCACATTGAATCCTATTTGAGCCATGTACACTTGAAAAGCAGTGATAGGTAAGAAATTCCTAACCATTTTACGTCTGGGAGATGGCTAATTGCAAAGGACCACCCTGTGCTTGAAGATTGGAGCCACCTTCACTCTGCCTCATGACTCCCTTATTCACCTGCCTTTGTAAAGTCCCAGGCTTCCTTCAACTTTTGGAACAGGTCCCTCATTAGTGAACCCTAATGCAATAGGCTGAATAAAATCATCTCCTTAATTGTCCATTACATTTTGTCTTTCCAATGTTAAAATTTTAGTTTATTGTATCTTATGTAATAAACATTTAAAAATAATATTGTGCCAGTTAAGTTGCATTATTCCTTAAGAACAATAATTTAGAACTTAACAAGGAATTGAAAGGTTTAAATAATTTGAAAGGCAAAATTTGTATCTCACTGCTTTTAAAATTAAATATGAAAAAAGTGTTAGAACAACTTATAAGGTAAGTTATCAGGCAGCCTTGACTAGAAAAGTGTGCATTTGACATTGATAGGTGAAGAGTCAGGAAAAAAAAGCACAGAGGTGAATCTATATCTGGAATGGTGGAGCAAAAGGCATAGTAGACTGTCTCTCCAACAAAACAACCATTTAACTAGAGAAAATTATTTCAAAAAATAATGATTTAAAGTCTCTCGGAACTATCTTAAAGGCACACAGCAGGTAAAGGAGCATTCATTCAGGAAAATCTAAATCTCAATAGGAAATATGTGGCAACTATGCCACAACTTACTTCCCTGCCTGCCATGTTTATCTTAGAGAAACTCTATTCCAGGCATTCTACTTGATACAGCCAAGAGGGGGAGGGCATGCTCTCTCCCAGACTCCACCTGTAGGGTAGAAACACTACTCCAGCTCTAATCTGAGCTGAGAATCCTGGGACTTCAATCCCCACTCGCACTTAAGCTTGCGTATAGGGAGACTTTCCACAGTAGAAGACCAGGAGCTATTATCACCCAAGTGCCCATTTTTAGAGAGTTGTCATTCTGGGATATGTGGGTTTCTGTTCCCAAACCTAGATCCTATGCAATGGTGCAGAGACTCTGCCCAGGAAGAGTCAGGCCATAATGACTAAGTGGTCCCAGCTCTGTCTGAAGGCAACTGACTTTATTTGAAACAAAAGGGTAGAAAATTCCTTCTTTAAAGGTGTTGTTGAAAACAATGGAGATTTTGGTTGAGAGAAACTAACAGAGTGCTCACAGCTCCATGGTACTAGTAACAACAACCAAAATGGCAGAGCAACCAGAAGTTAATAGAGACAACTAAACAGAACCCTCCTGGGATCACAGTCAATCCTGGGTGCAGGAAGTCTTTATATAAGCATTAGGTTTCACTTCTCAGCAGCAATCACAAAAGAATATGGGGTAGACTTGGAAACCCTCCCCAGTTGCACAAAGACCTGGTAACAATAGGGCAGAAAGCCCACAGGCACAAGGACCTTAATCACATTTGACCAAACACTGGTTAAATGGTAAGTAACTCTGATGCAGGGCAACATCAGGAAAGCCAAGTTTTAACATAAAAGCACACACATTGCTGGGAGGCTGGAAGACTGCATGCATACCCAAGGCTGAAAATTCTTAGGAGTGGTCAAGGGTGGAAAAATGTAAGCTACTGGTATCTTGTTGAATACAGGCAAAAAAAAAAAAAAAAACCCAAAAAAGTAAACTCAGACTGTGATAGTAGCATCCAAGCCACAAACACACCCAATAGTAAAAGGTAAATATATATATTTACCATCCAAGGGGGTTTAACCACAATCTTTGGCCAATAAGTGGCTTATGCTGACTTAGGGATGACCTTTAGGTAGCCAAGATAAAGACAGAAGGAAGACAAAATCTGAGTAGGGACATCACAAGTTGCACACTGCAAAGGAAATAGACTTAACAGTTAAATTACAAATCACTAAACAAATAAATAAATGACCAAGCAAACAATAACATCAACTCCTGGGGGGATGAAGGAAATTAGTATCCAGAGTTGCTATAGTATAATATTTAAAAAACCTAGTTTTCAACAAAAACAATTTCAGACACTCAAAGAAACAGACATATGACCCATACCCAGGTAAAAAGCAGCCAATACAACATTCTTTTGAAGGGGCCCAGATGTCGGACCTAATGGACAAATACTTCAAAGCAGCCATTATAAATATTCTAGGAGAATGAAAGGAAGCCATGCTTAAATAAAGACTTCATGACAATGTTTCATTAAATAGAGAATATCAATAAAGAGGTAGAAATTATGAGAAAAGAACCAAACAAAAACCTGGGAGATGAAAAGTTCAGTAACCTAGAGTTCCTGCAAAGATGGAGGTATATGTAGAATGCTTCAGTTCCTTGCACAACCAAAAGAAGGATAATGACCAATTTAAAAACAATAAACAACCAGAACTGCCAGAAAAATCAAACTGCAGGGAACTCCAGTAACCAAGGAGTTCAAGAAACATTTATCCAGACCAGGAGGAGAGGCAGAGATGGGCAGCCTGGGCAGAGTGGACATGCAGCAAGGTGGCAAACCATGTGGGTGAGGAAGGGTTGGTTGACTGAGAAACTAAAAACTCAAAACCTGTAGCTATAAAATGCTGTGGTGGTTGTGAAGGTGGGAGAAACTCCTAGTTTCACAGGAGAATTCATTGGAAAGTGGGGTTAGAGCGAAGCAGGTGAGTGGCATTGTTCCCTTTCTGACCCCTCCCCCACAGACAGCACCACAACACAGCAAAGACGGTTGCCCTGCTCTGGCAAATACCCAAGACTCTGCCCCTCACAACATAACAGGTACATGGAGATAAAAAATATGGCCCAAATGAAAGAACAGATCAAAACTCCAGAAAAAGAGCTAAACAACGAGGAGATAGACAACCTATCTGATGCAGACTTCAAAACACATAATCAGGATGCTCACAGAATTGATTGAGCTCAGTCACAAAATGAAGGAAGAAATGAAGGCTATATAAAGTGAAATAAAGGAAAATGTGCAGGGAACCAAGAGTGAAGGAAAGGAAACTGGGACTCAAATCAATGATTTGAAACAAAAGGAAGAAATAAACATCCAACCAGAACAGAATGAAGAAACAATTCAAAGAAAATGAAAAGAGGCTTAGGAACCTCTGGGACAATTTTAAGTGCTCCAACATCCAAATCATAGGGGTGCCAGAAGGAGAAGAGGAAGAGCAAAAAAAATGTAAACTTAATTGAACAAATAATGAAGGAAAACTTCCTCAATATGACAAAGGAAATAGACTTCCAGGGAGTCCAGAAAGCTGAGAGTCCCAAAGAAATTGAACCCAAGGAGGAACACACCAAGGCACATCATAATTAAGTTACCCAAGATTATAGATAAGGAGAGAATCTTAAAAGCAAGAGGAAAGGAGAGAGTTAACTATGAAGGAGTGCCCATAAGACTATTAGCTGATTTCTCAGAAGGAAACTGATAGGCAAGAAGGGGCCGGAAAGAAGTATTTGAAGTCATTCAAGATTACTCTGTCCAGCAAAGCTATCATTTAGAATGGAAGGACAGATAAAGTGCTTCTCAGATAAGGTCAAGTAAAAGGAGTTCATCATTACCAAGCCATTATTATATGAAATGTTAAAGGGACTTATCTAAGAAATAGAAGAAAATCAAAAAGTATAAACAGAAAAATGACAACAAAGACAACTATCAACAACTGAACCTATAAAACAAAAACTAAAACTAAGCAAACACTAGAATAGGAACTGAGTCACAGAAATGGAGATACATGGAGGGTTATCAGTGAGGAGGGGAAGGGGGAGAATAGGGAGAACAGGTACAGGGAATAAGAAGCATAATTGATAGGCACAAAATTGACAGGGGGAGGTTAAGAATAGTATAGTAAAGAACTTCTGGCCAAGATGGAGGTGTAGATGGACACACTGTGCCTCCTCTCACAACCAAGATTAAGGACAACAAAAATATAGAACCAAAAAACTCCAAACCAGAACAGATAGAGGATTGAATTGTACAGAAGTCTGACAATGATTCTCACAGACCAGTAAGAGGGGTGGTGGAGTCAGTGGCTGGCAGAGAGGGGTCGCAGCAGAAAGAATCAGTACCTGCTGGTCTTGGGTGCACAGGCCGCGGTTACCGAGCACAGGGAGGCAATGAGCAGACCAAGCAAGGTGCACAAGTCGGCTGACCGAGGTCACACATTTGCACGCGGATAAACCAGGTGGAAATGGGCAGTGAGACAGACTGCGCAGTGTGTGGCCCCAGCACTGGGAAATAAATCCTAAAAACCACAGATTGAGAACACTTGTGGGGGTTGGGGGTTGGTGTGCTTGGAGAGAATCCCGGCCTCATGGAAGAGTTCGTTGAAGACACCCATGGGGTCCTAGAACATGCATGAGCCCAACCGCATGGAAATCAGCACCAGAAGGGCCCAATTTGCTTGGGGAAAGTGGTGGAAGGGACTGGAATCCTAGAGAGCGCGGAGCAAGCACCATTTTTCCCTCTCAGACCCCACCCCCACATCCAGCATCACAGCCCAGCAACTGGGTTGCCCTGCCCTGGTGAAAATCAAGACTCCACCCCTCACCACATAACAGCTGCAACCAGATCCCC